>BMAW01020911.1:1418027-1454169 GCA_019974015.1 Nephila pilipes | reverse complement strand
ATATATATATATATATATATATATATATATATATATATATATATACTAATAATTTAGTTCAATATCTATATATTCACGACTGACCTTATTTAGTAATGCCAACTTACATAAGTTAAGGTTCTTTCACAAGGCGTCGTCTTCAATTCAAATAACGTAGAAATGTAACCCTAGAGGTAAGTTAAATAAAAAAGTATATTAGAACTCGTAACAAAATATCTGACTTACAATCTGATATCAACCTCAGAGAGAGTGTACCAGAAAGATACCATGAAGTATCTATTATTAAAAGAGGATGCAGTTAAGTTTATTTGAAGTTATATTTGAAGATCACAGCAATGAAAATTTGTATCTTATTTGTGACCAGTGCTGTTCTAATCAAGTTTGGTCTCAAAATTCTGAAGTGGTGTGTAAGTAAAAAAAGGAGGAGGTACTAGCTCGAATGGTATCCTCGTCATTTGAGCTGTTTCAGAACCATGATTGATTCTCAATTAACTCTCGTGTATTTGTAAAGTAAATCAAATCAAACTAAAACTTACATAGTTGGCTTTGGCAGAGGTGTTACATTCTAGATGCTAAATTTGGTTAAGCTTTCAGGTTGTAGCGAAATGAACGGAATTTGGTGTTAAGTTGGATGTCAAGTTCGTTATTGTAATTTGTTCCATCATACGTTGATTAAGTTCTGTCAATAAATAATTATTCAAGCATTGTAGAAAATAAAATTTGCTTTATTCTAATCTTAGAATAATCAAAACACAATATGGTAATTATCACGTTCGTATATTCTGTTCCTACACTAGTCCGAAACTAAAGATTAATGTTACAAAAAAGTTATCTGTTACAGACTATTTGGGTCAGAGTCAGAAATAAAACGTGTAAGTGGGATCCGATTCCCTTTCCGTTCACTAATCCTCAATTCATTTATTGTTTAATTCTATCTTTCCATTCTTATCGATCCAAGTCTAACTTCGGCGTTGTAAATTTCGAATTAGTCTCTGTACTAGCACTAATTCACTTTTAAGCACTTCGCAAGTTAAAAAAGGCTATCTCATCAATATTATTCACTACATTTCAGTATTTCCTTACTAGATTACCTAAGCCGCTATTCACTTATTGGTAAAGGTTTTCAAATCAAATAACATCATATAAATGTCCCCAAGGGTTAGTTGAAGGGAAATACGCGAGGGAACCCCCTTATATACTTACTATGTTAACTTAATTAAATTCAACTTCTTTTTATTAACAAAATCATAACTCAATTATTTATTTAATCTTACCTATTTCCGTAAATTAAATTAAACTTAAAGTAGGTTATCAGGAGGTCAAGTTTCATTTGTTATACTACAAAGAGTAGATTATCAATTACCTTTCTTGACGCTATTTGTGAACAACTGAAATCAATAACAATAATACCAGAAAACATTTATTAAAAAAATCAATATAAATATACAATATATGATTATGATACTTAAGATGGTTTTAATAATGTATAATAAATAAGGAAACAAATACCCCACGTATCAGAATTTTAACTCCTGTTTCTTATTAGCATATTACCTAATTGTGGTAATATGCTAATAAGAAACTATTTGCAGGTTGTTATTAGCATATTACCACACTATTTGTTACACTATTTGTTACATGTTACAAATTACATCTTACTATTTAAACCTGTTACACTATTTGCAGGTTTAAGTAAAAAAAATTTAAGCCCTTTTTTGCATGCATTTAGGAATAATATTTTTTGACTCACTAAAAGTTTAGATAACAGTGAGACACACACCCAATTAACTCGCTATAGTATGTGCCCATAGTTACTAAATCGGTACCTCACGTTTGCACTCTTTCGACATCATTTTAAATTATTACGGAAATCACTGAAACAAGTGGAAGAAACCTTTATAATTGTTGAAATTTTACCAATAAAAAGAACTGTACGTATAGTTATTCTCATTGACCACGAGATCTCAAAAATAAACTCTTGCAAAGAAATCCAAACTGAAACATTTCAGTTGCCAAGAAATGGCGATTCATATTCATTCCAAACATTCAAATCTAAAGTAGATAAATAAAAAGTGTTAAAATGATCAATTCTTTCTTTGCCCAAACTTTCAAAGAATTTGTCTCAAAGGAAAACTTTTGTTCTCTTTGTCAAATTTTTCTCTTCTCTCTTCTGTGGAGAAAATCACCACTGCACTTTGCGATCAGAAAAATTGCGAGTTCTGGTTTCGTAAAAAATTTCCCCTCTAGTTACTCCTGAGCTTCTTTTGTTCGTTTTTAGGTGCATAAACACTAGATTTGACTTATTTATTTCACATATTTCTAATTTCTCTCGTTCGGAGTATAAATTTGCTATTTCAAATCGGAACTCCATGGCATGCCTATTCCATGTTATGTAAAGCAGAAGGGGAGAGGTATTAATGTGGGCACTTAAAAGGAAGTCCTGATATTATCTGAGAAAAGATTAATCTAAAACTCATAAAAATGGAGCCGTAGGAAAATCGTAAGTTAAGCGGACTCTCGAGTTAACGGGGTGCCTTTGCAATATAATTTCTGAAGGAAAAAAAGAAAATTTCAAAATATTTCTTTAAATCTATTGTATTTCTGGCTTTAAAAGTAATTACTTTTAGTGCCCAAAAATGTAAGCATGGGAAATGTTACTCGCATATTTATGTAATGGTTTTAAAATGAACAGGTAATATGTCATATAACTGCAAAGTTTTCCTTAAGTTATTATTTAAAACTATTTTAAATTTATTTTACTAAAATTATGCAGAAATGCTATTTATAAGACAAATATAAGGTTACCACTACCATGTCTTTGAACCAAAAAAAATTAATAAATTCAAACTAATTATTTTTCTACGGTAAGAAATTTTCAGAAGAATTTTATTAAAAATGTGAGTTAAATATTAGAATTTTTTTTCTTATTTTATATAAAGTATACAAATGATATTAATGAAAATAATAAATTAAAGCTCTAGCGATTTTAGAAACTTTAACATCAAGTTAATCTTATATATCATATATGATATTCTGTCTGAAATTCTTTCAAATTAATCTCAAAGAATGCCCTAGAAAATCGAAGAACTTTCTTTTAATTGAAACTTCTCATTAATTAATTTAAGAAAAACAAATTATTACAAGGTTTTTTTTTGTAGCATTTGACATAAGTTTTTGATTCTTAACTGAGAGCAATGTTTTTCCTTGATTTTATATATAGTTTAATTTTTAAACTAATTCTAAATTCTATTTTTACTGAATTTAATTTTTAACTGTAATATTCTGAGAATATGTTTTAAATTGTAGGTTTTGTTTACACTTCTAGGAAAATTTTGGTTTAAAAAACGTACAATCACTTTATTTTTTTACTTAAATAAAATTTTATGCAGAGATTTTATTTCTGTTTGATATCTATTCGTGAAGTATTTACTTTGAAATAGTTTTTCTTAATATAATTCTGCTCTAACTTTTACTAAATACGAAATTTAATTGAAAAGTAATGTCTCTACGTGTGTGAGGCCATAACTTCTTTATTTTACGCGCTCATAGCTCATTTTTCATAAATTTTTCCATGGCCACATTGTCATTGTCCTCTCCTGATGTTAGACTATCAATAGTGGTTGATGCTTCGGATTTTGTTGTCGGCGCTGCACTTCAACACCATATAGGATCAGCAGTTACCTGAGTTTCAAAATTCTTGTTGTACCTGAATGCTACTTGTACCCCTCCCCCCATTTAATACATTTGTTCACAGGTGCATTGCTATTAACTTTGAAAGATTGATTTTAACATCTTAGATTTAGAATTCTTTAATACCATACCAGCATTTCAACATTCAATTGCGCCTGCCAACAAGTCAACTTATGCAGGCTGTTTATATTTCATTTAATGGTTGTGACGTATTTCCTTCATTATTAAATGATTAAAACGTTATCTTCAAGCAGCAAAAATTGAAAAGAATGAAGCTGAAAAGTGATCTGCATTGAAAAATGGTAAAATTTGTTGTGAAAATGCGATTCCAAAAATCAATCACTAACTTATATTTGGCTCTAAAGAACTGGGGTGTCTGCATTTCATTATTAAACTCCACAGACATATTAAAATCTAATTAAAAAATAAATTCAAAATTCAAATTTAATATACGAAAGAGAAGGAAACACGTTTTATTATCTATCAAAGAATACGCAAGATCTCTCTCTCTCTCTCTCTCGAATCCCTCTTAATTCGGTTAATCCTAGCTTCTGATCAAATGTTAAATTATTATTTTACCAAATCCCTCATTCTAATTCAAGCACATTTCGCTTATAACAGATTCGACTCCTGTTGTTCTGATCAGGAGTCGCTTCCAACTACTGTCAACATAAACGATTAACTGTGATGTTTTGCTCCAATCTGCAACATCTATCGGCTTGTCGTTATCCTCTTTCTCCCTTCTCTTTCATTTCTATTATATTTCTTTTGTATATCACTATTCGTTTATCAATTCGTTACACTTCTTAGCTTCATCTAATTCATCTAATGATACTTCATTTAGGTTGGCGAAGAGTTTTAACTTTGCGCAATTCAAACTATCAAAAAACTTTCGAAGTCCTTCAGAAAGAATCGTAAATACCTCAACGTCACATGGTTAAATATAGAAACATTAAACGATACTTTGTTGGCTTTGTAAAAGGCCATGGAATACATTATTCAATGGTTGGGGGGTAAATAGTTAAAAGCTACTACACACAAGAAAAAGTTAGTATTTTTAACTCACTTTCGAAATTCACCATTTGTGCTAGAGAATACATTAATGAGGCCCGTAAATAATTAAAAAAAATTTGAGAATTGAATGACATGTAGTACGCACAAAATAAAAGTTTAAAAAATACTTATTCTCATACAGTTATATCGCACTTAATAAAGTATACTTATGTTACGCCTTGAAATCAGTAACAAAGAAAGAAGAAACATTGTTTTAAAAAGTGAAATAATAATTTCGATAGAAATAATTTATGCAAATAGGATAATCATTTCTATACGGAGGGAGAATTAATTTATGAAAAGTATACTTTCTTTCTCGAACCTAGACGAAAGCATTTATTTGTGTATTTGAAAGAGCCAAAACTAGTGAAATTATATTTAATTTTACCTACCATTTTTTAAAACATTTTTGCATCTGTTTTAGAGATTCTTTCACTGTTTTTGAAGCATTAAAAATTATTTCATAAAAAAAGAAAGAAAAATTTAATCAAGAAGAAATATTTTTCTTACGTTTTATACTTTCGACTGCACTTTTTGCATTCAAATCAATAGAGTAGTCTCGATCTGAGAAACTAAAATAAGGAACTTCGTACGTTTAGCATATACTCACGAATTTAAAATGGCTTGTGAGTGGGAACTTTAAATAATTTTAAAGTTGTTTTAATTTAAATCTTTGATATCTTTACGTTGTAAAAGCTCTCGTTTTCTAAAATATGAAAGAAATCACATTTATAGAATTTTAAGAAATGTTACGCTTATGCTTGTTTTAGTATTATTCAATATTTTTTATTGATGTTTGAAACATTTTAATTGAAATTTATCAGTTATTTTAAATATTTTTTTCCATATTTTCAGATGGATCATTACGAAATATTTCCCTTAGTACGTTTCACTAGAAATCTAAGCACCACTCTATTTTTATCAGAGCTAATGTTAATCGGCACTCGTTGGTGGCGTTTACGATATTTAAGTAGTAAATGTGTGTACAAATCGAATCTCTATTTTTTTTAGTCACCCAGGGGGCTATTGTTTTGGTTGGATCACTTTTGGTGAACCAGAACACTTAAAACATTTTTATAGCTTGCTTCAATTTTACTTGTTATTACATTTAGCTAAAATATATTCAATTTAGTAATTTATTCTTTGCTGTAATTTTAATTATATGTAGCTGATATGATATTCAATTAATAATTTGTCGTTTCCTTTTATTTTAATATTGGAAAAGTTAAGTATCGTCGATTTCTCGATATTCAATCATTTACTTTAATTCTTATATTTAATTCAGTAATTTAGTAATAATTTTAAAAAAGCACACTTTGGATAGCTAAATCTATTCTTTGTAAAATTTTGCACAGAACTTTTATAAAAGAAACTTTTTTTTCGTCAAAAATGACCTTATATCACAAGACTATAAAATAATTAAAAGTATTTTTTCATGCCGATACTTTTTAAAGTAAAAGTGTCGGGACAATTAAATAAATTCGTGACAAACATAGCAAATATTTGAGACACATGAAAAATTTGTATCTTTGGATCTGCTGAAGTTACAATACTTAATTGAATGATTACTGGGAATTTCTAATAGTGAGATTTTTTAGCTGTATAAAAATATAAATTACTCTTTCGTTTTCTATAACAGAGATCTCATTTTGTTTTTACTTTTAAGAATTAAGTTAAGATTTTATTAAACGGCTCTTTTAAACTTGTTCTAGAATTTGAGCTAATTGGCTAAGAAACAAGTAATATCAATAAGTTAATTTTCATTATTATAATTTGTCAGAATGTATACTTTCTAATAATGAATTTCAAACGACGTATTTAATTTTTATGATCACCTATTATGCAAGCAATGCTATAAAATGTCCAATAAGTTTTTTCTATACACTTTATATCCAAATGGTCGGTTTTTCTATAATCAGTTCTTTAATATGTTTACACTTTAATGGCTCTAATGTAATATAATAGTCACAATAGCTTTAATACCACAATTTACGTATTTTTTATTCGCAAGTTATAAAGAACCGCTTTCAAAATTGGCTAATTTGGTAGTAGGAAATTTTTTAGAACAAAAAAGGAACAAAAATTCTTTTGCAATTATGAAAGTTTTTCAGAAAAGAACAAAGACTTTTTGTAAGTCTTGTTGTTAATTGACTTAGAAAAGCCACAAGAAGATGTTTCATTAATTATTCTCAAAACATTAAGCTCTGAAACTTTATGAGTTACTTTAATGACCATTCCAAGAAATGGCGAAACAATTAGCGCAGTTGGGGAAAAAATAAAGAACTCTGTTCTCTTCCATATTCTTAGAAGAAAATGCAGGATTTTTGTTCTTAGTATTCATTACATAAAAAAAAACAATAAAAGCAGTCCGCTGAAACTAATTTATAGGAAACTAATTTTAGAAGGGTTTTGCAAAAAAAATATGCAATAAACCGTTTTCTATAATTATATTTTAATTGTGTAGTAAGTGAATGCAATTAATGGCTATAGAGATAAAGTAATATAAACATAAACAGCCAATCTAAACATTTCAAATCACTTTTATTAGACAACATGTTACAAGATTTTTTTTTGGCTTGATGACTAGAAATAAAAATTAACTCTATTAAATAAAACTGACTAGTTACTGAAAATTCGTGAAGAAATATCAATGATGTATATTAATATACAGTAAACAGGTTTAAAAAAACGTAATTATTTTTTTTCGTGTTAAATCACTACATGATTTTCATCATAAAAGAAAAATGTTGAGTATATTTGAACAAATGTAAAATAGAAAATTTTTCAAATAATCTGGAAAAAAATTGATTTTGAAATGGAAAAACTGCTTTATTAATTTTCAGAATCTAAGTTCCATCAACATTTTATTCAGTTTACTGGTGAAATAATACTTTTAAATTTTTTTTTTATTAAAACTGTTTTTTTTTTCAAATGCTTATTTTGAAATAAACTTTAAATACATAGATATTCATTATATTTTCTCCCCATCTGTAAAAAATTAATTTATAATATAAAGATTTTTTAAGTCAAATTCTAAATAATAAAAATATTTTACTTGATAATTTTGTTTTTTTTTTTATTTATAATTTTTTTTTTGAAAAAAAAAAATCAAAAAAAAAAAAAAAAAAAAACTGATTTTATGTATGAATTATCCCTTTCTTAAGATTTTAAGAACTCATTAAGCATCATTCTTTGCTCAATAAATTTAATCGAATTTAAAACTTTTTTAGTTTCGTTAATGAGATGGTTTCACAGTTTGATAAATTAAATTCAGTATGATAATTTCTAAGCGAATTTCCTTTAAATTATAAATATTAATATATTTCTCAATAAATCCAAATTTTACATTAACTTTTTTAACCAACACATAAACACAAATTACTAATCATATTTTCTGAACATGTAGAAAGCATTAAACAATTTACAAAGAAAAAAAGAAGAAAAAAACTAGATCAAGAAATTAACAGAATAATCATTTGTCGAATCTAATGCCAGTTGATTAAAGTAATGTCATACAAGACCTTTATGTTCCAGTTCATTCAATTTAAACAAGATATTTCTTTTTAGTTCATTAAGATATATACAAGTTCGAGATATTTCTCCTTTTTTTCCTATCGAAATTATGTTCTTTGTCTTAGGCAAACACCACTTAAGTTCACCGTGAGACGTAAATGTTTTCAAGCTTATAATGATTATTTGTATAGTCTTACATTTGTACAAGAATTGTTCAAACATTGCTCATTTGACATTATTGCCGTATGACGTCGTTGTAGTTTTTAGAGTCTTTATAACTTTTATACACTTGAAAACTGTGTTGGTGGTGACAAATTCCGCTTCGATAATTAATTCATCCCCAAGATTCAAATCTGGAAGTCTTTTGACTCAAGTATTCATTGTTATGACTGTTTATTATGGGTATTAATTATTTCAACTCGTTTATATTTTTACCGTATTCCAGCAATGAGAAGATTTCCCTTCTGTGATTAGTTGGAAGGCTATCATGATGCATTCATGATGTACAAATGATTTTTCACTGATGATATACGTGAAGTATTTGAATCGATCTATTTCAACTCATGGTGTAAACTCACAGACATAGTAGTGTTTTGTTATTGAAAAGAAGTTGGTAGCATGATATCAGTTGATAGCCTAGTAAATTAGTTGGTAGTCTTTCTTAGAACTTAAGATCAATTTTAGGTCAGCACAGCTAAAGTTCTTCCTTTTCGGTCCAGTGGCAGATTACGAATACTGATAAACCAGTGATACTTAAACATTGGATTATTGTCTTTTGTCAAATTTGTATTGAATTCCATTGGTACTATACTATTGATACGGTAATCGTATTATCAAAATTGGTAAGCTGTTTTGTCCTCTATGTATTCCTAATAACAATAAATCGACCACCAAGAGAATCTTTGGTTCCGCCTGTGCCATGAAGTATCTGACTTTTCTACTGTTGAAATGTAAATTACATGACCAATCAGATGGCGCTTCAGTAGGAATAAACTGTAAAGAGTTGATTCTAACTTTGTTCGATGTTAGATTGGGTACGTCGAAGAGGTTACACCTCTCTTTTGATTTTTATAGTTATGAATTTTTATTAAATTACGAGATTTTGTTTTCGATAATAAACTTAATTACTACATCTACTATCTCATTATCGATAAACATACTAAAACATATCGGATTAGTAAGTTGCCCCATTGTATTTTTAAGCATGGTTTACCCCTAACTAAGGCAACAGAAATAAAAGTATAAATTATTTTTGATATATGTGATCTAAATAAAAATTACCATAATTTTTTTAAAGTTAATTTATAAATATTCATTACACTCATTGTTTTTTTTTTTTTTTCGTTTCTCTCTCTGATTTAATGAAATGGTTTATTGAGTATGCAAAGCAAAGATTCTTCTCATTGTGGTCAATCTGTAGTCGCATTCCTTTATTGAATTTGCAATGAGAAAGAGGTTGTTTGATTAATAGGTTGTGTTGAGTTGTTTTTAGTTTTCGAAAATTAGCATTGAATTTCTTTGCACATGATTTCATTTTGTTGATGCTTGTTGCTAAAACTCTACTAACGACAGATTTGAAATCTAACTCATTGCTGAAGTTAAATTAATGATTAAGATACCCATAGAGCAGGATGGAAATTTGAAAACCAATTCCATTATAAGTATGACCGAGAATATATATTAGACCTTACATCGAATAATGAATGTTCTGCCATCACTTTTAATTTTCTCTTCCGGAACTTCAGTCCTTTTTCATACAGCTGTATAACATATGTATACTTTTGGGCTAACTAGCCCGACTAGAACGTTTCACAGAGTCGCATTTGATTTTGATATCAATAGCATCAGATCAGTCTGATCAAAAAGTTTGAGCGACACCATTTGTTTAAAATAACTCAAAAAATAGTCATTCTTGCTGAATGTGGACTAGAGTAGTACCGAACTCTTCTATGTGCCGTCTGGCAAGTACAGCTCGGGTTTCACTAGGGGAGCTTGCGTCCAGTCCGACAATATCCACTCTGGCGCGACTGATACGTCTTGACTTCTTCGTCATGCGTAATGGGGGTATGACCCAATATGCGATGTCACATGCCCTGGATGGTGTGGCATCGTGTGAGTGGACGCCGCCGCAATGTTCGAATACAAATTGGCACTCGGATTGGTCCAATATGAGGTGGGAGCGGGAAATATACTGCCCGTCGTCGATGGTATACCCGTGTGATGCCCCACAAAGTTCAGTTTAGGACTATGGTGGTACCCCGACATGAACAAGTCCGACTGGTACTTGTAGGTAGGATCGGCAGCCGTAGGCTGCGTCGCCTGGGCCAAGCCCTGGAAATCGAACTTGTAGGCGTACCTCTTTCCATGCACCTTAGTCATGATGTTCTTGTCGTAGTAGTATCTGAGAGCCCGACTCAGTTTGTCGTAGTTCATGTTAGGTTTGCTCTTTCGCTCACCCCACCGCCTGGCCACCTCGTCAGGATCGGTCAGCTTGAACTCGCCATTGGTCCCCTCCCACGTGATACAATTGGCGTTGCTGCTGTCCGATAAGAGCTCCAGGAGGAACTGCCACAGTTGGATCTGTCCGCTTCCTGTAGGTACATGAAAAGGAATTCTTTTATTAGAGTCATTTTTAAGAAACAGGAGAATAAGTACAGGTGTTGCACGTCGTGTGCCTATCTCTCATATCTAGAAAAGAAAAATAAAGGATGTATTTATGAACAAGGTCATTTGGTAGTACATTTCTGCACGAGTATATTGTTTTGAATGATACACAATACCTATGAATGTATAATGCGCGTAAATAATATGCCAATTATCCACATGTTTACTTTGTAAATTAGGTTAAATTTAAGCTTTGACAATTTTATTTGCTTTGATCAGTCTTAGAAAAGTTTATTAAACAAAAAAAAATTTAGTAAAAAAATACTATCTCTTATATTAATAAAGAACAGTCAAAACCTGAATTACAAAAATAATTTTATATTTCTTTATACATGTTTGTGTGTTATGTATCATATATTATGCAAACGAATATAAAAATAACATAAAATTAGAGTAAAATTGTTTGGGGTCTTGTCATTCCTAGTGCCTTTGTGTTAAAATGACTTCGCTTAATGTTGTTTCATTCAGTACTTTGTCGTGCCTTGGGACATCTTCTAAGCGCTGAGCGATATCTTACAGTACACTAATTAGAATTTTCTCAACACATTTTTGTATGACAAAAATAATAAAGGTTTAATATAATCAAATATTAATGTACATGTTTCCATAAACCCGGAGGAATAAAAATGGGGTTGATAAATTAATGCGATGGAACCATAGTGAATGAAGGGGGAAAAAAATGCCTTATTCTTTAAAAAATAGCTGTATCATATATTTTTAATGTACAGTTTGACTCAAAAAAGAAATCAGTTATGATACATATTTTGAATAATGATAGATATATTATCTTCTTAAAGCTATATAAACGAGTTAAATTAATTCAGAATAAAGGAATATTATAATTTGACCGTACATCAGATTTACTTAGGGGATCTACAACAGCTCTTCATAGCAGTTTCATTTACAGAAGTTCCCCCTTGACCTTTTAATGCATACACAAATCCCTTCTTTTCCCTCCAACCAAACAGAAAAGAGTAAGGGAGAAGGTAGGGTGGACGAAACAAAGCTTAGGCCTAATGACACGAAGGCCCAGCGAAAATTGCTGCAGCGACATCACGAAGCCCAGGACACGTGACGACATGTAGAGACAATTAGCTGCCATCATCCCAGTCTCCCTCCCCTCCCCCTTCTGGCGGAAGATAAGACAAAGGGGGAGGGGGAACAGACCTCTAGAAAAGAATGGTTGGGGAGTTGTGGAAAAGTCCCTCCTGTATCTGCAAAAGGGAATCTTTGGGAAGATGGAGGGGAGAGGGGAACCTTTTGGATTCAGCAGAGAGTAAAGAGCATTAGCCAAAGACGTTGAGGACTTATTTAATTCTTCTCAGGTTGGTGGAGGGAGCATCGTTTTCTGTTTTGACTCTTGGACACGTCCTTCCTTTGTTCCACCCCGAGAATGTAATTTGCCTCGAATGGCGATTTAAACCGGCCGTTTTGTTTGAGAAGTTTTAAAAGTTGTTTAAGGTAATGAAACGTTTTAAAGGTTAAGGTGGATGTTCATTAAGACATGAAGGGAACTGTTTTGGTTGAGGGATCAAAAGGGATTTTGTGTTGCCTAGTGTGAATTATGAAAGTTTTTCCTTTTTGTGGGTAACGTTATTTATAAAATAAAGTGATAAAGTTTGCTTGCTCAATTGTGTGTGACATATTTTATGTATTTTCTTCACTCACTTGTACTTTTGTAATTCTAATCCAATTCCTAATGTTGTATCCATGAGCAACGATGAATCCAAATGAGAAAGGGAAATGGCTAAAACAAAAGGGAGTTGGAAGTAAATATGCGTAAATGAGTTCAGTTTTTTCTCAAGAAGGAGATGGATATTTTGAATATTTGTAGTAAATGCAAGTTTAAAATTTTTCTACGTTAAGCAAAAAATACTTTTCATTATTAGTATAAAATAATTCTTTTAAGATTTGTTACTTTTGTATAACAAATTTCATCAATGCGAAAACTCTTTTAGGACATATCGTATACTTTCACGCATCATCTTTTTTTATGCCTGAATTCTACATCTTTGAACACTCTTAACTACATTCTGTTCTTTAGTGTTGGCAGATACCAAATTTTTTATCTTTTTTCCAAAATGTAAACTGGAAAAATAGAGAAATAGCAGTAAATGATAATAGCTAAAAGTACTCTAGTTTAAAATAATGGTGAAACAAGGTGGCATAAAACCACGTTTTAGATGCCACGTCATTATGGCGACAACATGAAAAGTAAAATAGAAACAAAACTTGCTTGATTTTCTCGCTTTCCATTGTTGGCGAAATCTCACATCGTTTGGCGACATTTTTTGATTTGGCGAAAATAAATGAACTAATTTTACCCAAATACCAATTAAAAATTTGTTTGAAAACCATAGTATTTGAAATTTTTATTGTACAACAAAACAATTCACACGTGAGGTTTCACACAATTTAATAATTTATTTTTATAAAATTCACATCTACAAAAATACTTGAAGTTTTCATTTCAGACACAAATTCCAATGCAAAAAAATAAAATTTCCCTCCCCCCATTTTTTTTATTAATATTTCGATTTAAAGATATGTACATTAATTTGGTCATTTTATATTTAAATATGCACTTAATATTTTGAAAGCAGTATTTTAAACCTTAAGTCACAATGAACAGTTTAAATACATAAAGCATTATAAAAACTCAAAAATTTGTGAATATATTTTTATATAAAGATGAGTGTGATATAATTTCATTTACAAATACTTTCATGCAAATTTTCAGGAGGATTCAATAAAAAATTGTGGTTTTTAGTATTTTTGAGTTCATGAATTTTTAAAACCATTTTTATAGCAGAAAATAAGAAGTAATGGAGAATTTTTAGTATACTTTTAATAATAATCAAATAATGCTGAGGAAGCAGTGCTTTTTTCATAATTATTATTCAAGAATACTGATTTGGGCGTAAGATCTTAAGTAAATTAAGTGTCACACAATTTATCATACTCAAAAAAAAAAAAAAAAAATACAAGCATGAAATGAATTTAATGACAAAGTCGGCTCTGCCCTCCTTTTAGGTGAATATTTATATTCTAGGAAATAAAAACTGAACAATTTTAAGAACTAATACAGTCAGATAACAATGAAATTTAAAAACTCTGAATTTAATGAGTTAATTAAATTGATTCTTATAAAACCTGTGGAAAAAATAAAGATTCAGAGTTTGAAGTTTTCTATGCCTTTCTTTTTCTTACACACACACATATATATATATATATATATATAAGGAAAAAAATGATTACATATATTTTGTTTATGATGCAGTTTGAATTGACTTGAATTGCTAAGGATAGATCAGAAAATGAATTGCAGCCAAACACTGCATGCGGTGGAGGCCTAGCATGGTAAATTGTTCTTGTCAACTTACTCAGACATTAAATCCAGTAACATTTAATATTCTGGAAAATACCAATGATTATAAAACACCTTACAGGAAAAAATATGTTTATTTTATGCTGTGTACGGAACAATGCAAATAAACAACAGTAGGGACCTTTGAGAAAGATGTCAGTAGTTATTTTCACCGTAGAGTGCATGGCAACATTCCCCACATTATGTCAGCAGTTGTCAAGAAAATTTATCTCACACCTCGGTCAGTGCACGGTCACTGCACGGATGTAGGTGTTCTGGTTTTGTCGGAGGATGCTATCAACAAGGAAGTCACCTACCCAAAGCATCACAAACCTTTTCAATGGGGCTTAAGCTTGGAAAACGTCTTGGAGATAAAAGGCATTGACTATACTCCCACTCTTTAGATATTCCTGAACAGTGACCGATACATGTTATGGTTTATTATCCATTAAAACAAATGTAGGAAATACAGCTATAGAAAAAATTGATTGGTTTTATTAATGACGCACTAAACGCAACATGGGGGGTATTGGCGGCGGACCTCGTAATTCAAATGCCGAAACTGACACATGAGAGGGAACCCCCTTCCAAACTTCTACACAACGCCATTCGGAAGGACTTTGGGCCCCGACAGATTGAACGTGCATCAGCCCTGTCTGCACGACGGATCTTCAGTGGTGTCAAGGCACGAACCCACGACTCGACGAAAACTGCCAGATGCGAGACAGTGACCATAACCACAAGGAAAAGATGAACATAAGACAGTAGGACTTCGACTTCATCAATGTACATTTGGCTCCTCATATTTCCATTTGCGAGCCTACTCAGGGGTGTGTAGCCACTGAATATGATACTGTATCATATGGTGACACTACGTGTCAAACATTAATCACTTTTCTGGATATTTTTTGGATGATACGTTAAGCCTCTGTCACGCCAAATAAAATGGCGTCTTAAATACGATCGCAAACTGAACTTACTGTCATCTGAGAATAGTATACATGCGCAGTCTTGGTTCTTCCGATTTCAATGCTTGCAACACCATTGTGGCCAGGCAATAGCAAATATACAAGAGGCTGACGGACATGTAACAACTCTTCTTCTCCCAAACTTCTCGTTACAATTTTTCGGGAGATCATTTGCCCTGGGTAGAAAAACACTCATTTTACAGCTGCTGAGCTGTAGTTCGCCGGTTCTTTTCTTGCCGATATGGCAATGAACCTGTCTCCGCTTACATCTCACCTCTGCCACAACCTCCTCAATGCCGCTTGAAATTTAAATTATTTTAAAAGCTTCCCACATTCTTATGCAACGCGGTAAATGAAGTTGCACTCTCTGGAAACATCTGTTGTTCTTCGTCCTTCTTCAATCTTTCTAAAAATACAGACATACATAATATCATCTAGCTGATATCAGGAAGACATACTAAAAGTTTCAAGTTCGCCAGTTAATACTTTCCCTTAAGCATTCACTTGGAACAATAGTTACTCACTCACAAGAAATCCTTTAAATCTCTTATCAGTGCTATCACGTGATGAACAAGTGTGGTACAGAGTTTTTGCATACGTACGAGGGTGGATTGATAAGTTTCCGGCCTGACCAAGAGATGGCGCCACGAGGCCTACCTTGAGGTGGCGTTCTATAGTACCATCCTTAGATAGCTTGTAGCTATAGTTTCAGTCCGATCGCCATGTTAGTTTAGGTTTGAGAGCACGCTGAACAAGACGCCTCTGTGTTTTTCGTAAAAATGGAAAAGCTGGAAATTCGTACTGTCATCAAATACTTTTATTTGAAGGGGTTAACGCCGAAGGAAATTAAAGAAGAGATGGACTCAACACTGGGGACATCCTCCCCATCATATTCAACCGTTAAGCAGTGGGTTTCCGAGTTTAAAAAGGGTCGTGTGAGCACCTCTGATGAGCCTCGCTCAGGACGCCCCATTGAGGTCACAACTCCAGATATGATCGAAAAAATCCATCAAATAGTGCTGAAAGACCGCAGATTAAAAGTGCGTGAGATAGCTGAGACCTGTAAGATGTCATATGAACGTGTACAAAATATTTTGCACCAACATTTGTATATGGAAAAGCTCTGTGTAAGATGGGTGCCGCGTTTGCTAACAGTCGACCAAAAATTGATTCGAAAGAACATTTCTACCGCCAATTTGGCGTTGTATAAGCGTAATCCAAGCGAATTTTTGCGTCGATTCGTAACCGTTGACGAAACTTGGGTTCACCACTACACTCCTGAAACCAAAGAACAGTCTAAACAGTGGATTGGACCAGGGGAACCAACTCCAAAGAAGGCAAAAACAATTTTTTCGGCGAACAAGGTTATGGCTACTGTTTTTTGGGATGCAAGAGGTATTATATACATTGATTACCTTAAAAAGGGTAAAACTATCACTGGTCAATACTACGCAGACTTATTGCAACGTTTGAGCCACGAAGTGAAAATTAAACGACCTCATCTGGCGAAGAAAAAAAATCTTGTTTCATCACGATAACGCACCAGCGCACACGTCAATCGTTGCGATGGCTAAAATCAACGATCTGAAGTTTGAATTGATGCCGCACCCTCCCTACTCTCCAGACCTAGCCCCAAGTGACTATTATCTGTTTCCTAACCTCAAAAAATGGCTTGGCGGTAAGAGATTTGCGGACAATGAAGAAGTAATCGAAGCTGTAAATGGGTATTTTGAGGAGCTTGACGAATCAGTCTATAGAGATGGCATTACTAGACTAGAACACCGCTATGAGAAATGTATCAGCCTTGGAGGAGATTATGTTGAGAAATAAAAAAAAAAAATTCTTAATAACGTTGTTTTTCTTGGTCAGGCCGGAAACTTATCAATCCACCCTCGTACTCCTCTTCCTATATCTCACACTTATTCTTCTACTCCACATATTTCTACATATCATTAAGGTAATCCATCCTTAGCAATCGACCATCAGTATATTTGTATATATATAATCTGGAACATGTAGTTTGAATAAGTTTATGATTTTGACAAATTATAGTTATTTATTTGTGTTGATGACTATTTACGCATATACACACAGAGAACAATGACAGGAATTAGAAAATAGGAGGACAACACTAGGCAAATTGAATGAATCTCTATTTCATCAATAATGTGGAAACTGACGTATTATATGGGTGAATTGTTTTTGCTATTATTATGTAACTAACTTATTACATATTATTAATTTAAAAATATATTTATATGATTTTAGAGTTTAAGAAAATTTTATTTCTGTCCCTCTAAATAAACGTTAAGGCTTTTTTAACTTTATTCTTTTAAAAGACTAACTTGAGAGTTATAAAAAGGAAATTCTTACCTGAAGTCGCTAGTCGACTGCTGGTTGGACCAAACATTTGATAAGGATCTGAAAAGTTAAAAAGAATATTTTTAATTCTACATAAACGAATATAATTTAGAAATTCTTCATTTTTCTAACGTTCTTTCTGTTTAATATTTGCTTGTAAGAGTTCAGTTTTAATAAAATATACAAAGTAATTGCTGTAAATAAAATTTTATTCAGTCAGCGACGTTAATGATTTTATACAAAAGTTGTCTTGTAAGCCATTTTTCTGAGAAAGCTCTCAAAGCTCATGTATAATACAGTTTTTTCTGGTTATGTTTGCTGTTTTTTGAGCTATAATGAATTACATTCACGTAATAAAAATTTTACTTCTGGATTTTTAATATAAGTATTCTATGCATTGAAAATGCATGATTATGAGTTCATTTTTTCCATTACCGATTCATGTATAGTTCATTGATCTCCAGGGGATTGTTGTCTTTGGTAAAAAAATACGGCTAAATTGCCACTAGGAGGAGAGGCACACCGAAGGGAATGGGGGATCGACTCGTACCTCTGAAATGGAGGAAGGCCTAAGAAGAATTTCATGTTTACTTCCGAAGTTGATTTTATGCTTCACGGAAACTTTTGATGTAGAAAAAGAAAAGCAAGCCTTACCAGAAATTAAGCGATTAAGACGTCTTCTTCAAGCTACAAAAATTTAAAAGGAAGAAGCTAACAAATGGTCTGCATTGCAAATTGTAAAGTTTAAGACGTCTTCTTCAAACTACAAAAATTAAAAAGAAAAAAACTAAACAGTAGGCTACATTGCAAATAGTAAAGTTTATTGTGTAAATGCACTTCCAAAAATCAGTACCTAACTTATATTTGGCACTAAAGACTCTTATGACTGTGTATTGTTTCAGTTGCTTCTTGTGAGAGAATCCTTTTAAAGTTGAAGTTGTTTAAAAGCTATATTTTATTAACAATGAGCTAAGTAAGACTTATCGGCTTGGGAATCCTTTCCATTAAACACATAAATTTTGTTGAAGCTATTAAAAAAACTTCAGAAGTCAAAAATCGCAAAAAATAGTTTTAGTTTTTTCTATTGGCAGAAAAGTTAAAATATTTATAAACATTAAAATTGGTAGATTAATTAGCTTTTTTAAATATATGCTTGTCTGCGGAATATATGTTTGTCTGTGAAATGTACGTTTTCTCTTTAATGATAAGATTTTTTGAATTCAAAATCCTTTAATTATTTGATGTTAATTATATAAATATTGATTACATATTTGTATTAACATCTAGTGTGATGATAATTCCAATAAGGGGTCCCATGGAGATATCCGCACAACGTCTCGATTCCTGGGATATTCTAGCGATATTTTTTAATTTTCCTCTATGTCAATATATACTTACATTTCCCCCAACCTTACATTTAAATCACAAATACAGGTTTGAAAAAGTTATTTACATGATGCACTTACTTGGTTACTCGTAACATGATGAGTATTCGGCGCGTGCTCAGCTTGTCTTAAAATAGCCCTTGTACCAATAAATGCAAACACATAATCATCAATTGATGTAGTCAGTTATGAATTTTAAACGAGTTAACAAGTATTTGTGAGCAATGAAATATTTTTAAGTGATATCGAGATTAAATATTTTTGCATCTAGACAAGTTACATTTATGATGGTTAATCAAATATAAGTTAGACTTTTTAAAATGTTTTTTCTGAAATACTTTTCATCAAAATTTCATCAGTGTTACATTTCTATATATTATTTTTATGAGTTATACAATTTTTCCAACATATTGGGAATTTTTTCTAATTCCTGTGTGATAAAAAAGCAATCTAAAGTCTCCGGAGCCAATTGTTCATGAATTCTTGTACTTCTTCATTCGATAAAAATATTTATTCTCCTAAATCTTCTTTTAGAAATCCAAATAAATGATAGTCCGGACAAAAAGGATAATGTTTTAGTGTTTCCAGTACAGTCTATTCACTTGTTGTTGTGTTACTCTAGTTGTGATCTCGCATTATCCGAAAGAAGAAAAGTATTGTGGCAATCGCGCTATTAAATATCTGAAGGGACATGCTGCTTTAGCTTTCTTTAAAAGTTTGTAGTAATATATTGCGCAAATTTTACATCCGTCTTGGAAAAAACTGATATACGTAACATCATACATACTAAAAAAAATTAGATCTCTTTTCACACGCAAATGAATTTTGCTTGTAGTTGAGCGGTTTCGCTTTTTGTGCACTTTTTCATACTAAATAGCTTTGTTTCAAGGAGTTAGAGACTAAGTAAATGAAGATATGAAAATAAAATAACACCAATAACTATTATGTAAATTTTAAATTACTCATTATAGTTGCTATGGTAAATATATATATATTCCATAGCATATTACGTAGATGATATTTCAAGGTGTAAATATCGCCAGCAACTATTAAAATAATCTCCTTTATTATTTGATACACATTTGTATTTATGATTTAAGAGTATTATATTTAATTATGTTAGTTTTTTTCATATTGATGTCGAAAACTCTAAATTTATTAAAATTATTTCACAATAACACAAATAGGAGAAATTACAATGTCACAAATTTGAAAAATTAATCTGAAAGTTGTATTACTTATTCATTTGATATAAAAATTGTATTGAAAGTGTTTGACGCTTTATGCATCTCTTTAAATATTCATTTGCGAATTGAATAAAATTACGATATTATTATAGTATCGAACTGAATCTGGGAAATCTGCTTCTCCCGGACAACTTAATGCTAGTTGTTCCTTTATATCTTTGTGTCGAATAGAAAGACATTTAACATCATTTTTCAGGTACCTCTCCAGATATTTCATTAATAATACATTCATAATTTGTTATAGTTATTTATTACTTGCGGAGCTAAATTATTTATTCTATTATTAGGCAGTGTTTTGCTTTCTATTTTAGCTTACAATGCATATTTATAGCATGTTTATGTATCCTTCCTGTTCCCACTGTTATTCAAAATTTCAAGGTCCATTCCTAAGATGCATTCTGTTTTTTCGAACTGGAGGAAACTTGAGGAAAGACAAGACTCTCGATTAACCGTTGATTTATGGAACTTCGTGTACGCTTATTTTAATATTTTGGTGCTGGTGTTCCACCTTTAGCTAGAAACTCCTTGCTTCCTCCCCATTGGGTTTAAATTTATTTATTTGGCCTTTCTATTACACATCATAAACCATTCTTTGGATAGAGGCTTGGTCATTAGGTTGTATCACAATTTTCCCTTCAATTAAATCTGAGTTTTTTATGGTTGTGTATTTGAATTCAAATCCCTTATAATAATGTGTAACGAATTTCGTGGAGATTGAATTGAAATTAAGAAGTGCAATGAATATATTTGATCAGATGCGTATTTAAGCTGCAAGAATTTGATACTGGTTTGAAGTTAGTTATTTGATGATAAGGAATCAAAGTGAGACATCTAGATCAGCTATTCTTAATCTAAGAAGTGATCACAGGGATCTTAGAATAGATAAAAAAAATGAGTTCAGGAACCAAATTCCCAATACCAGCATTTTTACTTTCTCGAAACCGATGGAATCAGTAAGATAAAATTTAATTTAATATTTCAAACGATAATCCATACACATTCGGCAAAGTTGACACAGAGAGAGTAAATAATCATGAGAATTTAAACATTCCTAACTTGAATAAGAAATAAATTGATTTGGTTGATCAGTGTGTGATATTGTGAGATCCCATTCACACACGCGCACATACATTAGACCATTATCTCTGACTCTTATATACTTCAACTTGGTAATGGAAAGGGAAGCTATCGATAACCTGTGATCGTTACAAGGCTAAGTTGAAGTTCAATGAAAGTTATCGAAGAGATTATGAAAAGTTTAGTTAATAAATTAAAAATACTTCATGTCTATTAGCTAGATAACTCAATTTTTTAAAATTAGGCCTTACGAAGATGCGTACTCCAGCTAGTATAATTATATTAATCAAATAGAAAATTAAATTTATTCTACATTTCCTACTCAATATTTTACGAACTTTGTTTTCAGTGGTATTTGCTTTGATGCGCAAAGTGTGTCGCGCTCACAACATATTAATATATAACTATATAAATAATCATTTTAATCATATATCTCTATTTCCTTACCTCCTAATCTATCGACAATTTGAAGCGCCCATCAAAAATATGTACATAAATATATATCTATAAAAACTTCTATGAACAAGTTAAATATAACTTTTCTCCCCTCTCTTCCCCCACTTCCAAATGGCACTTTGAAGCGGTGGAATAACACGGAGTTATCCCAAATCCAATAACCTGTATGCGCGCCGTCTGCCTGGCCGAGTCCAAACATGCGCAAGATATGTATCAATATGCACTCTGAAGGGGAAGGTGGGTGGGTTGGCCTGAGGGCAGGGTCTGACAAGCGTCACATGTCTGATATTAATCCCCGTGTGCGGTTGAAGAGCAGAGCATCAATATTAGTCATATGCTCCATGTCAGATTGGCATAACGAGTTCTCCGTGTTTACTTGGCCGAGACGCCCTTATCTCGCGCGCGGAGGGTAGGGTCCTCTACGGGGGTGGGACTCGTCTCTAGGAAATCGGTGGATACGGACATAAAAAATAGGTCTGTGTGCAATTGGGGAAGAAAAGTATCTTAAAATTATGTGTAATCTTGTGTTTTTTTAAGGAAAATTGTATAAATGGAAGTAAAAAAGGAGGTAGGGAGAGGAGAAAAAAAGAGTTCGTTCAAAGTAATATGGGGAAGTAGGATAGGAGTTCTTAACACTTGTGCAGGCATGAATGATACAGCATTCATTTTAATTGTAATACAAAAAGATATCTATGCTTTAATCTTCAGATTTATAAGTCATAATATCATGCTTTTAATTTTATACAAAGTTAATTTTCTGCTGTATTGTACTTTCTTGTACTAGTTATTTGGTTTTTTGAGTATTTTGATTTATCTTCTCTTAGGGAATTTTAAAATTTTCCGTTCGATAGCACATTGCATAAATGAGAAATGCAACACTTGAAATGGATGCAATTGCATTTAACTTGTAAAATGTAATATTCTAAGCATTCAGACAAAATATAACTTATGAAAATTTGAATATCACGATTAGTTTAATAATAAATAATCGTCTAATTTTGTAGTATTAAAATTTTTGTTGCGTGTTACCCAGGAGTTGTGGAAAGATATAAATGAATCCTTTAGGAAAAAATGAGCTCATCATCTTTATTTTCAGTGTCAAATATCCAGATCTTATGTTTGCTTCTTCTGCAGACGTATCGAATAAATAATGTTAACTTTACTTGTATATATCATCACTTTACATGCATGCGTAATTAAGTGTTCTCATTCTAAACGAACAGATCTTCCCACAGGCAATTTATATTCAATAAATATAGTTTTATCTTAATTTTTACGTATTACATGAGTTCCTCTATTCTTATAACTCATAAATTTGTCTGTAAAAATAATAGTATTGCTTATGTATATGAACTATATGCCATTATTCAATTTAAGAAAGAAGCCTATATTTACATTTTTCAGTGTAATATTTTTAGGCGAATTTACTTAAACGGTGGGGCTGCTTAAGGAATTTTGGAGAGAAATAATTGGCACTACATTGTCTCAAGCTGAAAGTATAATTTTTACTGTATAAAATTTCTTAGAAGAATGTAATGAGGCAAAGAAAAAAAAAACAGTAGGTTGAAAAGAATAATTGTGCATAAGCCGATGGAAATAATTTCAACATATTTTTATGATGTTAATTGTTTTTAATGCAAATAAATTATTTCTTTTTTAAAATTTCATTTTATATTTTTCCAAATATCTCCTACACGTAGAATGAGAATATATTCATGGAGTATTCTTCATTTAAATGAAAGACGTTGCTGCTGACTGAACATTAGGTGCTCCTTCGCATGATTCGCCTGTAGACCGTGCGGGCGTTGTTTTTGTCATTTTACTGATTTACACGTACGACATACTGACAATATGATTTCTCTGCACAACTACAAATTCTACTTTTCTATCAAACGTTTATGCAGGAAGAAGACAATTTCCAAGAAAAACAAGTTTATTATTTAATTCACTAAATAAATTATTCTAAAAATGCTTAAAATTATTCGAAATATTAATTTCCGTGATGAATGTAAAATGAACAAAACTATAAAATAAAAAATATGACATTTTTTTTTGATCGAATTAGTGAAAAAATTAAACCAGTAATGGTTCAGAGTTTGCAGGAAGAAAATAAAATTTTTGAAACTGATCAATAAGAAAAAACTTATTTAAAACAACAAAAAAAATTAGTGGACATTTTTTTTATCTGATCATTTTATCTTTTTTATCTGTTGCATGAGCTTCTATGGTTCTTAACAATCTATAATGTAAAAGTATAGCATTCTTAATTATTATTATTAAGAAAATATTTAGTATATATTAAATTACAAGGTTATTTTCAATTTGTTTTATTTTTTTTAAAAAGTGTTTTTTCTTTTAGAAGTGACTTCCATGTCTTCCGTATTCTTATAACCGTTCAAATTATTTCGCATTGATTGAATTTTTTTAACGATATTTTGTTGGTAATATTAAATCCAAATATTCCATTTCTTTTCAATTATTTGCAAAATCACATGAGAGTTAGAAACAAGGAGAGTAAATCAAAAATATTCTAAATGACAACATAGACATTATTACATCCTATCGATTGATAGCATAATTAATGTGCCTTTGAAACTTTTTTAAAGATTATATTACAGAACAAACTTCGAGACACAATTTACTGGCTTCCAAAATAGTTATTTTTTCCTTCGTTTCAAAAGTTCACAACCACTGTCATCTGAACGTGGATCAAAATTTCGAGGTCCATCGCCAATAGCTCTCATTAACTCGCTAAGTTTATAATTTGGCATGGATAAACTGCTCGAGCGTTAGTAAACAATCAATCAATCAAATTGATTAGAATTGCAGTGAAGTATTATTGGATGTCTAGGTCTTGTCTTGTTCGTTAAAGCAACGCAAAAATTCGTGCAGCTTCGCAATTTCGGGAACAACTTAACCCGACTCCTTGTCCCATTCGAGAGCTTACGAGTTTTATCTCGTAATTCCTCCAATTGATAAATGAAGAAGTGCTGCCGCGTTTTTCTTTCTTCCTTCTGAAAAGAGAGTCTTTCCCTCTTCTCGTGCAAGAATCCAATCAAGTCTCGCTAAGCATTCGCTTCCGTTCGTGTTTATGCGGCGGTAGAGGGAGGGAGGAACAAAGGAAGAGAAATGGACGCATTGTAAACAAACGTCTCTGCTGACTAATGACGCCCCGGCGAAAGAACGCGCGATCGAAGGAGAAGGGGGTGCATCTACAAAATATGATCATTAAAGGGATATCTTCCAACACCAGATTTGAATTTGCTGAGGTTCTACGTGATGCAAGCTAGACAGTGCTCTGAATGTGGATATAATCGTTTGTTTTAATGAAGAAGGGGGGGAGGGGAATCAACATTTCTCCTTTTAATTCATACTTTGTAGAATACGTTTTTCATATACAGAAAAGCTGACTGAGTTTTATGATGATAAAATGGGAAAGGAACACGAGGGAGAGATGGAAAGGTTAAATTTTGTTTTTGAGTTCAATATTGTGAAAATGCATTTTAACAATTCATTTTGTTTCTCTTTACTGAAAATAATCAAAAGTAAAAAAAAATATAGTACAGATATTTTCATTTATAGGAAATCCATATACTTTGTTTTCATGATATATTTCTTTTCACTGAGAGAGAAGTAGAGATCGGCCTTCTTCTTTAAGAACTTATTCGAAAAGGAAATGATTATTTATTAGAAGAGGATATTTTTATCAGATTTATATGAAAAAAAGGTGTTTTCCTGATATGTAATTTTATGTTTTGTGTTAAATTAAGAGAATATCTATGTAATGATATTAATAATGAAAGAAAAATAAATGATTTTTTTCGCAATTTTAGTAATGTTTTCTGAAAAAAGCTAACATTTTTGAGTAACAAATATTAATCAAGTGTGAATTTTTTTAAAAAAAATAGATTACTATTAAAATACAATTTTTATTTAAATAAACACTTTATAATAAACCACTTTTAAATTATTTTCCCACTCTTAAACGTGTTTCTGCTGTGGAATCTCTCATTAACTTTCATTTTAAATTTCTCGATTTAGTTAGTGAAATTAAATTTTTATTTTTTTTATCATCGGAATACTTGATATTCGAGAATTCTGAGACATTATGAATCAGTGTCACGAAGAAGGGTGCTGAAAATTATTTTTACACTGGTTTGTTTCATTAGAAAAATATGGAGGGAAAGCAGTCAATTTTTTTTTCAATCATTAAACCTTGTTTTCATTAAATATCCATACGTGTCATTTTTGCATTTCTTGAAATGATAACATTATTTTTTAATGTTTTATATGAACATTAATTGACATTCAATAAATTAGAGATTTTATTTTCGAGAAACAAATTTGAAAGTGAATTCTCCTCGAGTTATATCATTCCACAAGAGTATTGGTAAAGCAAATAGAATTCTAATCCATTAAAATAACATCAGTGAAAAGATATTTGTGCAGCACACTGTTTTTATTAGACATTTTAATAATAAAAAGGAAGATACTTAAAATGCCGTGTGTTAGTCTCTAATCATGCGTCTTGTTAAAATTCTTCCGGATAAATTATTGAAAGAAATTATAAGCGAGAAAAAAATTAGAGACTTTACAGGAGTTGACAACATTTCTGAATATAAATTTTAAATTGAAAATCATTGTTCCTGTTCGCTTCTTTAAAATATCATCATATTAGTGCTGTTCATGTAACTACCATGAAGTCTCATGTCAAATGATGAAAGCAACACATCTCACACCTCGCTTTAAATCTCATCATTAATCCTATCACATTTTGATGCTTACTTTTCGTATGCAGTAGTTCCTGTTGTTGATAATGAAGTTCTTGGGAAAAAACATTCCAAAATAGCGAATTTACATTGAAGTAACTTTACCAATCATACATTACAAAAATATTGCTTATTAAAAGGGGAAAAAAGAATAAAAGTTTAATGTTAAGTTTTTAATCACGTGCTTATTAATATTTTTAATTACTAAAATAAAAGAATAATTTTGTGGATCGAACTTCTACTCACTGTATAGTTTAATATGATAAGAGTACATTCTGATTCACCTAATATATAGAGCGTCTCATTAATATGTAAACTGGTGTTTTTTAGATAAATATTAAAGTAAAGGTGCTAGAGAAACAAAAATAATAAATGATATATATAATATTATACGTATGAAAGTGAATTAGTTAAAATTTTGCTCGCTTTTATTAAGTAAAAATTATCGAGAATTAATAAAAAAAAAAAAAAAATATGCCGTCTTAACAGTATGTGGACAACTATAAAAATCGGAATTATAAGTTCAGAATCAGAAAATGTTCATACTCCAAGCACTTTTCCTTTCGATATAATCACTGTAGAATATAAAAGACGTAGCATTTTTTTTCCAATTTGAAGCTTATTCGATATATAATGCAACGTAGAATTCTCATAAACTAATAAACCTGAAATTTGACGTTTAAAGTTTAAGGAATGAAGGTTTCAGAAATTTTTGAATACATGCAGTGCTTCAGATCTGGTGCATATAATATCTTGTCGCAACATGGAACGTCCACTGTAAGGAAGCGTACAAAGAGACCGGAAAAGACATCTCGATGACAAAATAGACGGCATTTGAAACCTGTCCAGTCCAAGAATGTGTGTCTGTCAAATTGCTATTAATCTAGCCATATTAGAATCCAGATCTGTTGATAATCGTTTTTTACAAGTAAGCAAATTACATGTTTATCGTAGTATGTGGTGTAAACTAGTGCTCAAAGCACATCATATAGACACGCGTCTACTTGAGGTGAGAAATGCATGCATTGGAAAGATGAATGGTTAACTGTTCTCACCAGTGATACAAAGAAATCCAATATTCATGACCCAGATGATGGGGTCTCCGACGCAAACCTCATTCTTTCTTTAGCTGGCAATAAGGAACTGGTTCAGCCAGAGGCGCGTTCTGTCTCAAAAGCACTGCTGATAACGTTTCCTACAAGGTTGTCAATGAGCAGAAAATTTTCAGAATGTGCTTCAGATTCATTTACTTCCATTTGGAAAAACTCTGAGACGGGAAAACTGCATATTCCACACCTCTACAGCAACTAAAATTTGGTTTATACAGAACTAAATTGTTATTATGGATTGGTCAGCTCTTAGACCACATCTTATAGCGGTGAAAATCTTTGGAGAAAAAGGAGGGGGCATTAATATGATATAAGTATATCCTCGAACTGTATTTCTCAATCTTGTCGGAGTTAAATCAGAAAATAAACCACTGTTGGCTCTCTTCAAAACTTAATATGAGAAGCAGTAATCTTAAAATTTGAATGGATAAAACTCTATTTTTTCGTATACTTTTGGAATAATGCATTTTTTGTTTTGAATTTTTCCCTGAAAGTTGTGAACTTTTATAAGACATGGAATATATGTATTATTTTTAATGACTAAAATTTTTAAAAAGATGGAAAAAAGATGAGATTTTTGAGGGGGGGGGGGGGTAAAAAAAAGTTGTAAACATTTAATCTATAAAGTCGTGTCTTAAATTTTACAGAAATATATTTTCATGATGTAGAACTTTTTCTAATAATGGAAGGATACAAAAGTTTTAATTTTAATTTCACAAGTTTTAAATTGTGTTGATGCAAATATAATTCAAGTTGTATAGTTTCAATTAGAAATATCGTGAAGCGAAATATATATATCTTTTAAAATGGTTTTTATCAACAAATTATTCAAAGTATTCCGGAACATTCCAAAATCTTTACGATTAAATGTATATAATTGAAACATTTTCTAAACACTGTATGTATTTTTATTTGACATAATGCAATTAATTGTATCCGAAAAGAATGAAATTAAATATGGTTAAATCAAGAAAATGGTTTTCAATAGTTCAATTCGCTATTTAAAAATTATATATTGATGAAATTCAAGGCAGTAGATTATTTTAGTGTAAATATACATAATAAAGAACTTTGTTCAATATCTGACCTTTTTTTGCTTTTCTCAATTTTTAGTACAGTTTATTGATTTAAAAATCGTGTCCCGGGAAATGATCGCTTTAAGGACAGAATTTTTCAATACAAACAGTTGTGTTGGACTTTATCGAGATTCCCCCCCATTCACTGAACTAGGGGCATTTTCTATTTTAATTATTTAAAAAGAAATCCCTTCCAATAAAATGAAACGTGGATTACTCTGTTCAGATAGATGTTATGAAATGTAAAGGATAAATTATATTTACAAGTAACGTTGAAAAATATTTTATACAGAGCTTTGATTGAAGTTTATTAACATCACACTTAGTAGCCGGGCCTCACTATTTTGAACCTCGGTCAAGAGACGAGGATGACAATTGAGCTAGCAGTGCCATCTCCTAACTTCCACACCATGTCAATGGGAGGATTACGGACCGCAACCAGATTTATCGTGCTTCAGACCTATTATACGGCTGATCTTCAATAGCATCAGACTCAAATCCACGATTCGACATAAACATTGCTGGCTATGAGTTCACGACCATGAACACTAGGCTACCGAGGCCACTTACAGAGATCAAAATAATTGATAGCTAAATGAGTTATAAAACTAGTGTCGGTGATAGTGAGTGAGATGTTAGATACCGTTATTTTTAATTTAAAATCTATCAGAGAAACCATAGAGGAGTGATCCTTGAACACACGATACGGTGGGTTCAAGGATTGAACTCTCAGTTCCAATTAATCTAATCACTCGAACTATTGAACTTAAATATTCAACAAAGTAAATGATATTTTGTTCAGAATTGTAATGAAACTCGACTCTCCTTTCTTCTAACTGTACCTTTTCTTGAATAACTAATCATGTGTAATCATGGGAATTGAACCAATTAATAATCAGCGGGAGTTACAAAACACGTATTATAAGATATTTTTAAGGTAATGTTTTTCAATGTAATGTGGTTATTTTTTAATCTAATCATGTAAGACTATTTTAAAATTTTGTTTCGAGGAATAAGGAATTTAGATCCCGTAGCTTTTCAGCATTCCCTGTGTTTTCTAGTAATTAATGTCTTGCTTAGTAACAAAGCTTTTATTAAAGGAAATGGTGTTAGTAATATGTGTGCCATAGTACTTTTTTGACAAAGAAAGTGCGTTTCTAGAGTATATCTTTCTCGAAAAGTACGTTAATTCAAAGAAAATTCATACAAATTGAATTATTTATTTCAAAACCCGTATATCAACTTTTTCCAAACATATTTTTTTTGTTGCGAATGCATTGTTAAAGATACACCCACAATCTGGATAAAAACCATACAAGTCATTACATTCTTTCCTGTTCAAACAATGTAGTATAATCAAAAATGCAGAAATTGAATACAATCCAGATGATGACGATGGGCGATATGATGAGAAAACGTTATAAAAGAACTTTAGAATATATTCACTAATTTTGATTAAACTCATAATCAATATGACTGCTTATTGTTTGTATCTATGAGTTAGAAATTAGCATTTTTCATATCATAATAGCAGTATTTAGACGAATTTCTTTAAACCTATTAATTTCATAAAAATCACTATTCCAATATGAATTCATTCATTCATTCGTCTACACTACAACATTTTACATAAATTACAACTGTATGATTTTATTTCAATGTCAGGAAATAATTCAAATGTGAACTATATATATAGTAAATTTTATAATAATTCAATTAGATTTAATAAGCAATTCTATGAGGTTTACCCCCCCCCCCCTTAAAAAAAAAGGAGGAGGTTCTCATCTTAAAAAGTTGGAGATGAAATTTCTTTGATCACTTTTTATAATATATTTGAACATTAAGAATTTTTTTTTTTTACCTTAAATTCACTAAGTTCGAAAACTATGATAATCATTGTCAGTTTGATTATTCGATATTGTAAAAGGGGGTCATCGAACTCGCCTCAACCGAAATATTTATATCCATAAATTAGAATATCATAATACGAAGGCGTATCATAAAATTATGTAATTATTACTAAGAAATAACCAAAATATTTATATAAAATTTATTCTGCGTGTTGATAGTACCTTCGATATTAAATTACAGTGTAATTTTAAAGCTATTAAGATCACGAAAAATTCAGGAAATTTTTTTTTTCTTAAAACCGAACACTTACTTGTGTTTACGAAGACGTGTATATTTTATTTTTATAATTTTATATGGTTTTTAAAATTTTATTTATTCTTTTTTTTAAATTATAAATTTTTAATAGTGCGATTTCTACTCTGTAAATGTTGCTTCACCTTATGTACATTTAAGCGACCGTAAGAGCACCTTACAGTTTCACCCTCTCTAACAATCATCCAAAATTTATTGAAAATAAAATAGTGAGTATAGTACTAAATGTTTCATTTATTCGAAATCAGTGAATTCATTAATCATTTTTGTATTATTTACGAAGGGATATCGAAAAGCTTTAATTATTACTAAAAATAACCTAAGTATCTAGATAAAATTTATTCTGCGTGTTAATTTGTCTTTATGTATATAATGTTGTAAATTACAATTATTCATGTTGATTTTCTTGATTTCTGGATGCCACAGAGTGAAGAAATCCGCAATATGATGAAAATAGAGTTCAATCTACCGAGATCTACAATTATGACCATCAAAAGGACAAAAAACCCTGGGAGAAATGTAGTATGTACAGAAATCGTGAAAATAAAAATTAAAATTTTTATCTAGATTATTTTTAATAAGAATTAAAATTGGTACTACCCGGAAAGATAGTTAAATTTAAAGATATAACGAGTTGTTTCAATCTACGGCTTCCAGAAACCAAATTAATCCTCATGAATCGATACAATTTACAACATTATGTGCATGAGGATCAATTTATATGCAGAATAAATATTATCCAGATATCTTGGTTATTTCTTTCAGTAATAATTAAGACTTTACGATATCTCCTAGTTTATTTTAAGTAATACAAAATATAAAGATTGAGTTTTCAAGTTATATACTTATACCTAAAATGATATATTGCAGTAAAAATCGTTTTCGAATTCGAACTTTCTCCGAGCAATCGATTTGATTGTTGAGACTTACCAAGACTAGAATCTTTCGTTGTTGCTTTTCAAAAGCAGCTTTAAAAAGAAGACAGCTCAGTGACAACTCATGGAATACAATCAAGATGACAAGCTGAAAGCACGACCCCCCTTCTGTTTCTTTCTGGCGCAGATTAACGAAGTGGAAAACACATCCAAGTCCTCTCACCCGCCTTTTTTCCTCTCTTTCCCCTCCCGTGTCGTCAAGGACCCGGATGCAAGTCATGAATCACTTCTTCCTTATTTATGATTGTTATTGTTTTCTGTTCCTCGCACAGATACAGCCGCACTAATGGAGAAGTCCTCCTTGTCTGTCTCCCAAAGGTGGTGGGAATAGGGCTCTTCCGTTATACGGATGGAGGAGGAAAAAATTCATCTCTATTTTGTTTTTGGATCCGAAATGAGTGAGAATGTATAACGAGTAGTGTCCTCTGGCAGTGCGTTATATCACCACAAAAATCTCAGCTCGGCAAATTACAATTTATAGAATTGAAAAGAAAATTCATCAAAGTTTAAAAGAGGGTTATCCGTAAAATAAATTTCGTTACTGTGTGAAAATAGATGAAATAGAAAATAGAAAAGAAATAGATGTGGAGACAAAGTTACATATTTAATAAAGATTTATAAACATTACACTACTTTTCGACAAAATCAATCAATATACTTAGGCCTTTAACGTAGTTAAATACAATAATAAACCTTTAATCTGGAATTCGATTGTTCGGCTCATTCGATAATTCGGCACAGATCGAGATAGAGATTCTGGATCGAAATATTGCGACATAGGGAAGCTCGCATTTCAGCTGCCAGTTTTTAGTTCATTACAGTGTTTCTTGCATTTTAGCGAGTTACGTATGACGTTTACACAAAATTACAACTGTGTATATATGGTATATACTGAACAGTAAAATGTTTTCGAATTCCAATGGGTGTTTCTGAAGTTCTAATAAAAAAAGTAAACGAGGTACGAGACTCTTGGTACACATCAAATACTGGAGATAATTAGTTGTCTTTAAAAGTCTGCCTCTTCTTATTTCAACTACAATTGTAAGTACTCGTATTCACTTTTTACATGATGTGTGCTTATTAATAAAAGAACATTCGGTGTAATTAATATTCGGTGTTTGAAATGAATTTTATGGTCACTAGAAAGAAGAAATTCAAAGTCGGATAATAATATCGTCTACGCAAACATGTAATTAGAGAGTAAACACACTTAATACATGTTTTAATCACTTAAATTTTAATCTAGAGAGATTTATATCTTTAGCATCCTGCTAAAACTATTCTGACGCTTGATAATCTGACACGGTCAGGGTCCCCACCATTCTGAATCAAAGAGCTCTTGCTGAATAAGAGGAAATGATGCTAGCTTACTATGATGCTGTCTTACGAAGAATTTTGTTAGCCAGCATCATTGAAGGTGATGACTGTGGAGTTAGTCAAGATATTTTACAGTACCTTTCTCCTTTACCATCAACAAGGCACTGGCCACTAAAGAATCGTTTTAAGTGTTAGAATAAGTGAAATGTATTTTTTTAAGTCATGTCTATGGCGCGGATGATTTGTTTGTTCCGTATAGAAAGACTTTTTGTTACATCGTGCACGTTCCCTCGCTTTGAAATGAATAACGGAACCCTTAATCTAATGATACCCTCCTTCATAACTGTATCGCCGTACATTTCCCAAATTTGCCTATGTATTTCGCATGGTAGCACATTCCTAGCATTTAAGAAGGGATTTACGAACGAATTTCACAGTCGGGGGGACCTTCCGTAGTCTTAAACGTATTTAGCACAAGTTTTACAAGTTAGTTTTTCATCATGAGAAATTTACTGTTATGAAGCATTTTAAGTTATTGAGGAAGCTATACCGCATAGGCAAATTAGAACCATCTGTCGAGTGCGGAAATTATTACCTTCTGGAACTTACTTTAAGAATGCACTTCGTATTTCAAGAGAGGCGGAACCCTTAACTCGATCTCTAACTCAAGCTGTAGAAATGAATTAAATTCTCATAACCATATAAGCCATATTAATCAATGTCTTATATGCAACGCTATTTTGAATTAGTAAAATTTTTAAGAATTTAAATTTTTGAAGCTTTTATAAAATTTATATATTTTATGGCCTCTATAGCCAAATTGTCCTCGTCGTGGACTCGCGGTCGGCTTTGTTTTGTCGAATCGCAAGTTCAAGCCCTGGTGTCACAAAGACTTGCTGCTTTGAGGGACTAAAGCACATTAAATCTGTTGAGGTTTTAAGTCTTTCTGAAGGCACGGTGTGAAATTTGGAAATTGAGAGGTTAGCTAAGGTATGAACCTTGAGGTTCTAAAGTACGATGTCAGTTACCAATAGCCCTCACCATCAATAAACAATCAAATCAAAAGAAGTGCCTAACAACTATTATATACTTCTTACGAGTGAAATAGTGCACCTAATAGTATAAAAAAATAATTTAAAGTTATAAAGAATTCCAGATATTTTGTTGCTATTTTTCCATCCTTGTTAAGTGATAATTAAGACTAAGACTTTAAAATATGTTCCATAATACGTAGACAACTCAAACCTGATCCTCTTAGAGACCATTTAAGAAACATCTATATGCTGTTGATAATAGGGCAAGAAGATGAATGGGATGAGTTGCAGGTACATGACATAACGTTTTTGATGATTCTCATAAAAATACTTTCCTAATTTGAAAATGTATTGAACCTTTAAAATCATAGAATTATGTAGGTTGCTGTTCAAAAGAATACCAACAATACTCCGGAGAAATTTAGTTTTATTATTTGTGCATTCTTCGTATAAGAGAAATTATGCTGTATGAAATCATTTCTGTATCAACATTCAAACTAACTTATGCGTAAGAATTAATGTAATGTGAAAACTTTAACGTTATTCTAATCTCTAATTCTTAATTTGGCATGGATAAGAGTTTTTTTTAACATATATTACTCATTTAATAAAATAGTAATAAATTTGTTGAAAATTGTATTATAGTTCTTTTTTTGGAAGAATTACTATGAAAAAGTTAATAAATATTTTTTGAATAATTTTCATTGTTTTTCATGATTTACCTATTGCGACTTAAAAGTGAAAAAACGAAATTAATAATCTTCGATTAAAAAAAAAGATTCTTCAATACTGTTTAATGAATTATATTTACAGGTCTTTGGATGAATGTGTCTGAATTCATTAAAATATAAAATTTAATACATGGTGCCTCTAGTCCTACTCCCAATTAGTATAACTAATCATATCTATAATTCTTTTTGTTCGAAGACCACGGGGAAAATTCAAAACAATGATTCACCTGGAAAAACGAAGAACAGAGGCAGGGAAAAAACTGATAGAGATTATCCACCGAGGCAGCACCCCTTCAATAATTACGTTCCAATCGAATTTTTCAATTATCGCGACAATAATTCGATCCAGGGGTGAGCACGAGTGAAAAGAGAAAAATCAGGGAAAATGTGGCAACCATCTCTTTCAGAACATCCATCACCCATTGGTTGACGAGTGCCTGGTGGTGGTGGTGGGGGGGTGAGACGAAGGAGCAAGCGCGCACTGTGCTGCGATACTGAACTAAAAGGTCGCCGTTGAAGGCGATTGTCTTGTAGTGGTATAAGTTTGACAGGAAGAAAGATGACTCTAAATATTCCATTTATTTTCTTCACGTCATTATACGACCTAATTCTCGAACCTTTAGCCGATAAGAGCATTATTGGTTGATTCAAAAATGCACAACAGAAATTTTTTTAAGAAAAGTGTTGTATATGATTAATAAAGATATTCATTTATTTGCTGTGAATGCTTTTTTTAATTTATAATCTTACTATAATGCCTTTTTCCTTTTTTGAAGTATAAAAGTAACACAAGTGACATATTTTGTTTTAATTCATATTTAAACCTAATAACATACATCAAAGTATCCTTGATGAAACTTTGATTATTCACGATAAAGGCGGAAAGTAAAATCACAAGAAAACCATCATAATAAGAATCGAATAGAAACATAAAATGTAAGAATTTACATTAAAATGTAACGATTTATTAAATATTAATGTATAATTCAAAGTTATATTGAATAAATGAAGCAAACTCGTATTGTAGAAAAGCATGTTTTTCTCATGAATGTATCATAAAGGCTTGATATTTACTAAATTTTGTAACTGGTCACATTTGAGATATTAATGTTTTAGAAGAAATCTCCATTGTAAGAAAGCATTTTTTGTTACTACATCTTTTAGTAATCTATTGGATTTATTTATCGCAATTACAATAATTTTGATACACTTAACTCAAAAAATTCT
>BMAW01020911.1:1340575-1417927 GCA_019974015.1 Nephila pilipes | reverse complement strand
TTTTTTTTTTTTTTTTTTTTTTTTTTTTTTTTTTTTTTTTTTTTTGTATTTTGTGATTATGTATTTTGTATTTATGAAATACTACCTTTCAAATCGTCCTTATTTACAAGCAGCTTTTTCATTCTTACTTTAAAAAAACTTTGAAAAACTACCTCATGATTACAAAAGTACTTTAACTGAATCTGTCAAATATTTTTATCAACAGAATTTTTTTAGATTTTTGTCACAACAATCATAGTTTGATTTAAAAAAAAAAAGAATGCTGGGATTTAAAAAAAGAAGTATTGTCCGTATTTTAAAGTTATTTGAACCACAAAAAAATGAGAAAAACTCATTTTATACAATAAAACGCTTGCTTGTACTTCTGAAGAAGAGAGCACACACACACATTCTGTTTTATAAACGTTTGCAGCTTTAGAAATTTTATTTAGTACTTATTTATTCATTACAAACTTTTGATCATGCCTTGATTTCTTCTCTGTAAATGTTGCTTCACCTTATGTATATTTAAGCATCCGAAAGAGAAAATCGAACAGTTTCATCATTTTTGGTGATCATCGAAAATTTATTGAAACAATTTTTGAAGATAAAAATAGGGAGCATAGTGTACTAAACGTTTTACTTATTTAAAATTGATATATTTACTAATCACATTAGCATAATTTATGAGAGGATATCGTAAAGTTTTAATTACTATTTTAAAAAATTTTTAAAAATACTGTAGGTAATATTTATTCTGCGTATTAATTGAACTTTATGTTACTTAATGTTTTAAATTACAACTATTCCTGTGTGTGTGTGTGCGTGAGTGCATGTGTGTGTGTGTGTGTTGACTTCTTAGGCTTCCTGAAGCCATAGATTGAAATGACTCGAAATACTTCCTTAAGCCATAGATTGAAATGACTCGAAACATGGAGTAGATAGAGTTAAATCTTCCGAGTTCTACAGTGACGTCTATATCTATGTATTCTGGACTTTGTCTATGTACAGAAATCTTGAGATTAATAAATAAATTTCAAATTTCTAACTTGATTGCTTTAGTAATAATTGAAAAAAATTTCACAATATCTTGGGATTATAATAAAGATCTGACCATATTGTAAGTTAATTCAATCTAAGACTTCCTGAAACCAAACAAATCTACCTGAATAGTTGTAATTTCCTACATTATGTACGTAAGAATCAACTAATTTATCAAATAAATTTTCTCCAAATATCTCAGTTATTTCTTAGAAATAATGAAAATTCTGCGATAACCACTCATATGATTACCCGTATCAATGCTGGAAACTTTAGAAACAATAATAACTAGATGTATGTACTTTTTAATTCTTTGAAGAATAATTATAATTTTCTTAGCCACCCAGGAGTTATTGTTTTATGTGAGGTGTTTTGGCGTATCAGGTCATTTTTAAATTTTTTATCGTTTGCTTCAATTTTAATTACATTTAGCTAAAATATATTCAATTTAATAATTTATTGTTTGCTTTAATTTTAATTACATTTAGCTTAAATATATTCAATTTAATAATTTATCGCTTTTACTTTAATATCTAAAAAGTTTACGACTGTCGATTTTTCGAAATATCATCGTTTACTTTAATTCTTATATTTAACAGAGTAATTTAATAATTATTATAAAAAAGTTCACTTTGGGCGACTAAATCTGTTATTTGGAAACATTTGCATAGAATTTTATATTACATTTTTCATTTGTGTGTGTGATCTATATACCCAGAATTTAGAATTATATAACGAGCAAAATAAACTTTGGATGACAAGTAATAAAATATTGAATTTATTTAAAGACTGTGAGTTGTAATATTTAATGTTTAATGAAAAAAGCAATGAAATTTAAAATCTTTTATATTATTCATTAGTTTTATGTCGTAAGCCTTTTGTATCGATAAATCAAATTTAATAAATTACGCATAATCTTAATTCGATGAGAACTCTATTTCTGATAACCTATTAGATTTCTTTTATTATAATATTTCGTATTGTTACTCAAAAATTTTACTTATAGAAAATCATTAAATATTCCTTTTTGCGAGATTATATTGATCATTAAAATCATTTAAAAAATTTCTTAATTCGTATCGTTTATGAAGTAATTTTTACCTTTGTTATTAATTTTAATTCTGAACATAAGGATTCTAAAAAATTTTAGATGTGAATTTTACTTTCTATTTTTATCACTCATTGTTAGTCAGTTATCCCTTATGACTTATTTTTCATCACTTATCGTTATAATAATCAGTGTTAGTGTATTCTAAAATTAAATTTAATTGTAGAAAGGAAATGTTTTCGCCACTAAAAATATATTACACTATAGTTATTCTGTCATCTGTTTTATTGCATTTCACTCGGTTTCAAATGAAATTAAAAAGATTGTGTAGTTAAAGTACATTTTTAAATGGAAAAAAATGACGCACAAATTTATCAGTATATAGCAATACTAATAAATTCTTCAAAATATACACTAATTCTTTCATTTAAAGGATTCACTTTAAGGAGCTTGAACTATTTAGGGCCCACACATATTAACTACCACGATGCGCGGAGATGAAACACAAGTTCGCAGATAAATAAGTAAATAAATTACAGTTATTTTGAAAATACTGAATATTTAGCAATAATATTTCAGTTGCTAAATATTATTTAATAAATATTATTTTAGTTCCGCTTAAAATCAATCAATCAAACATCAGTAATGTAGTTTGACGGTTAAAACTGACATCTTGACAAACGGTTGACGGTTTTAATAAAAGCATTGTAGCTCAAGAATGGAAATTGTAATATTCCGCCGCTTTTCGAACATCACTCATACTTGCTTTTGGAGGTACAATTTGGAGGTACTTTTCATGGATTGCGTTAATTTACTTTGGTTTAAAGGAATTTGTTTCCATTGTTTACACTTATTTTTATCTTTTTGTTAAATTGTTATTTTCACTTGGTATTTCTACTTAATTTTTTGTTTTATACCATCTTATTATATAGTAATGAGTTGAAGTTTCGATTGTTGGAACCGTAATGCTGTTATAAACGCAAGCATTTTCCACTCTGAAGTACAGAACAGTATTTAAAAAATTACATCATCTCCGTTTTTTGATATATTTTTATTTTTTTTTTCTCTTCTTTTTTGTTATGATGCTTAGTTTTTAAATTGGGTGTAATTCTAATAAATTTCTTAAAAGGCTTTAGGGGTTATAATTTGTATTTTTTTAGATTTTATTTACACACACACACACACAGACATATATATATATATATATATATATATATATATATATATATATATATAGTATTCAGCAGCTTTACTGTAATTCTTTTTGGTCCTGGCCCGTCTCAGATGTTGAGCGCTAGCTCCAATTCCATTATTAAATTCTCGTCTAAAGTAAGTAGGGAAATAACTGCAATCGTGCCTTCTCCCGCAGTCATTACATTTTCATCTTAATCACGTCATCTGGTTAGATTCCTAAACCTTAGAAATTGGGGAGTTGAATTCAAATAGTGGGATTCTTTGAAAGCTTCTAAAAGTTTGGATATGTGTAAAAATGCCGAGGACTGAGGGCAGATTCCTTAAATCCGTCGCTCAATCCGTGCTGTCGATGCGTTTGTGATACGTCCCCGCTTTCGCTTCTGGAGAGGGACGTTACATATATAAACTGTTTCAGCTTTAACTCTGGACGATTATAATTTCTGGAAAAGTCGATATGACGTCAGAGGCTGCTTAGTGTAAAACCTCGTAATTTGTGCGCTCGTTTCGGCGTTTTTCTCTTCCTGCTTTGCTAGTGCCAGTGTGTGATTTCCAGGTTCCTGAATACAATGTCAAGACTTCTTCAATGAAAGAAGTGAATATTAAAGGATGAACTGGACAGTTTATGTTTTCACTACTTGAACACAAAAATTGACATCCTACAGTAAATCTTGAGACTTCTACTAGATGTTATTTAACGAATCATTTTGCGCGTTTCTATGGGCATTTCATCCACAATATTCCGCCCTGTGAATGTCGAGAATGTGTATCAAAATTCCTTCTCTTTCGTGCAGGAGAGATCTTTCTGGATTCATTTCTTCTTCCCACTGTCACCCGCAGGTCATCGAGTCTTGAAATCTACACCCGACCCAACAATACTGCCGAGAGAAAGAGAGAGCGACCCAATCGTCATTTTCGGAAAAGGACAGAGCGTCTGGGTGGAGAGAGGGAAAGAGAGAGGTAAACAGTTTTGGGGCACAGACGAGAAAATTTTCTGCCGAGGAAAGTGAAATTGCCTCCCTCCTAAAAGAGATTGATAATATTATTCCTCCTAACAAACTCTTTTAGCGAAGGCCTTTTCTCGGCAACGATGCTTCCAGTCGAGGCAAAATAGAAGCCGTCTGAAGCAATTTCCGTTCCGGAGCACCCTCCCTTCCCACTTTCCTTCGCCTCCCTCTCCCCCGAGTACCCTCTCCTCCTCCTTCTCCTTGGGTTTTCCAAGAGAGAGTGCCTCACGCAAAAATCATCATTCACTTAATTATGAGATTTCGGGCAACCGGTCTTTCCTAAACGCTCTGGGCATTCAGAGTCGGAAAATCAATTTACGGAGGGTGCCCAGGTTTATCCAGATGTGTGCTGCGAGGGGTGGGGGTGGAAGTCACCGCCTCTTTCGAAGCGTAAGTTCGTTAAGTTCTTAATCTCAGGTACGTTCGGGAAAACTGTTGCGAGTTCGACTGGCTTTAGTGTGTGTGTGTGGAGGGGGAAGGCAGAAAATAGCTTCGTGGATAGAAACATTGAATAGTGAATGCACACTTTAATGAAGATGGAATAATTAAGCATTAATTTCTGAATGACACAAAAGTTATATTAGATGCTCTCTTCCTTATTATTGGTGTATTGCGATTGAGTGTACCTCAAAATACCGAAGGTTAAAAGTTACATTTTTTAACCCTATCTTTTAATGTATTTTTCCTTGCCTTTTAAAATTATATCGACTTTTGCATGTAAATAATTTTCGATCAAAACTAAATGCTCACTTAACATATATGACGAAAAGACAGGAATAAAGTTTCTTTGATAAAAAGTATTCAACTTTCTGTAGTTTATTATTTTCCGTGTTTTATATTGGTTGGATTTGAAAGCTAAAGTCGCTATATAATTATGCGAGACTAAGTAATGCATAACTATACTAATGCGATTTAATGACTATCATCATTTCGAAAGTCATTTGATGGTCATATAACGAAGACGACTCTTCAATTGGCATCTCATTTTTATAATATTCATATTTCAATCGTGAAGAATTACAGGCCGAGTTTCATTTTCAAAGTGAAGCAGTCCTCATTATTCCGCTAAATGTATTTATGATGGAATCAGATTTCGAACTCATGACTCAACTTGAACATCACAGGCTACAAAGCTAACTATTATGATCAGTAGATCCTTTCATGATTTTTTTTGGTAAGTAAGGACATCATGACCTCGAGATATATAAGTGACCTTTTCTTTCATATGGGGTTTACTGTCTGTGGCAAACCCATATGATACGCCAACAAATTACCCTTGCGACCCTTCTTCTTGTCTCCCAATTTTTACACATCACCATTTCTTCAAATGTCTTGATTACAATTACACTTTGTTTATTGCAGGATAACTACTTCTGACTCCTGTACTATTGTACTCCAATATCAGTTACTCACTCCCGTATGACCACTGGATAGCTTTTTAATTATCATCAAATTATAGCTGTCGCTTATTATAAACAGGGCATAGCAAAGTACTAAATTAGTGATATCATTAGTATCAAATTACAACCATATTAATCATAAATGAACCGATTTAAAAACTACTGTTGGAAAAAACTCACGATAAAGTCAGTTTAATGAATCAACTAATTGTTTGTAAAACAAAATCTGGAAAAAATCTCATAACTGGGGAACCGAGAATGGTTAGGTGAAGTTCTTATAAAATGAAGTTCTTATAAGGGATAAATTTTCTTACATGAAATGAATAATTGAATAAATAAGAAGTTTCTAATCGAAATTCTAAATATAGTGTGCTTCTACGTTTTGAAATTTACAAGCCGAATTTCACAAATATTTTTTGGGTTGGTTTCCCATTTTTGTGGTTAAAAATGTATTTAAATATGTGAATAATTATAAACGCTTTTTCGTACAATATGTATTTTAAGTAAGTAAATATAAAATTAAATAATCACCAGCCTTTGTTTGGTTTGATTTGAGATGACGTCATTATGAATTGCACGAAGGCTATGGTAATGAATTTGGTAATTCTGAGCAATGTTCGAGGTACGAGGTTGCTACTGAAACTGGTACTCCTATCATCCGCAAAAATCTTAAGCCGTCTTAAAAATCAAGCCCCATTTGAAAGGCACAGCTGTCTTCCTTTTTCCGCACGAAGTTCTAAGGCGGATTGTTTGATTATTTATTTATGTTACACTTAGATGCAATATGAGGGTTATTAACGATGGATATTGTTATTTTGAACCATTGTCAAGTGACATAGACGACACTAAAATTTATACCCCACTTCCTCATCATTCACATATGTGAGGACTTAAGCATCTATATATTTAACGCGTACCAGTCTCGATGGACTACTGATCTTCAGTAACATCACAATTTAATGGAAACCTAAGCTCGTGACCCTAACTGCTTCATGGTAGACCGAAAGATGTCTACCATGAGAAACTTGCGACATAATAATTAAGCTTCTGTGGTCTTTACAATCGTCTGTTCAACTCGGAATATAGCTGTTTATAACCAGTGGATGAAAGTTTTCTACAGCATTTCTAGTAATATTCGAAATGATAAGCGAAAGCACCACTCTTGTGAAAAAATTTCAATATGAGAGATAAAATATAAAGATAAAGAAACTTTAAGAGATGAATTACAATTTTAAAACGATTCTTCGAAAAATTAAGTTTCTCCAATTTTAACAACTCTTGTAAGAAATATATGTACTGTAAAATGTGGTAATTTTGTGTGCATATAAATTAGGTTAATTGCTGTAATTTTGATAAAGAGTAGGATTTAATGGTTTTTATTATTACTTAATCAAGTGTTTATTCAAAAAAACGCACAATTTTTCTGTCAAAACACAAATTTAAATCTTAACTGATGAAACAATTCAATGGAACTAGCATACCTCATTACGATAAAATGTTTTATTACCTACTTACAATAGATCGAATTTTCAAAAACTAGAAAATTATCACTCATTTCCAAAAAAAATATTTCAATAGAGCCCCAATAGAAGGAATTCTTACAACTAATTATTTCTAATTTTAGTTTAAACAAATAGAGCCAAATCATTGCAAAAATGGATCAGAAAATTTATGACAAATATATATATATATATATATATATATATATATGACTTAAGGTAAAGATAGTGATATATATTAAAAATCAGTAATAACTAAATAAAACATTAGATTCAGGAATAATATTCTAAGTCTTGGTGAAAGCTCTTCAAAATGTTTGCTTTCTAATGTTGATTAAAAATAACCACTGTGTTAATCCTGAATAAACTGTGTTTTTAGGTGAATAAAAAAAACTATTCTTTTAGGATATAGTTTGAATTCAATACGGATATCTTTTATTTTAAACTATCTTCTTACGACGCCTTATCAATATACTGTAATCCTTTGACTTTTTATTTCCATTAAACGGATTCAAATTATGCGGTTAAATGATTTAAATAATACAGACATATAATTATTAAAAAATGATACTTTTTCTTTATACAATCATAGACAAAAGTATTAGGCATCCTTTAAAAGCCCTCAGTTTGTAAAATACGGTTGGGCTGAAAAAAATATAAAGCTACTGGGTTTAAAAATAATCATTTTTTTCTTCTAAAAATCAGAATTTGATGAGGCCATTTTTGTTTTAACTATGTCATTAAATATTTTTGATATAATGTTCACTATCTTGCAATATTCTTTTCTGGTTATTTTGTTCCATTCTTGCTTTAGAACTTTTTTCAATGTCTTCTTTGAAGTAATTGGATATTACCCAACCGAGAGTTTGAGAATACTCCAAAAGTACTCTATGGGGTTGAGATCCGTAGACTATGGGGGCCTCTCCAGGAAATCTACACCATTGTCTATAAGCCACTTTTTAATTGTAGTTGATTTACGGTAAATAGCAACAGCCTAGTGAAATTTAATCACACCCGTATTTGAATCACCAAACCTCGGGAAAATGAGGACTGCAAAACCATTTTGAGTACATTTATGCACCAATTAGAGTTCATCGTTCCCTCTCAGATTATCATTTCGCCCAAACCATCGGTTACCATGCACCCGCAGATCACAATACTACCTTCTCCTTGCTTTTTTTACATTAGATATCTATACATCCCAGATGGTATTCTTCACCTACCTTTCGCTTCACACATGTCACATCCATGTGCTAAACACCTGAAGTATTAACATAATATTGACAAAATTTATGAAGTTATTTTTAAATATTTGAATGCATATTGATACTTTGGCGCTGCTTTCTTAATAAATGTAAGTTGATTAACACGCATCAAAATTTAGATTCATCAGACCACAAAATATTTAATTAATTCTCTTCTGTAAGATGTTGGTATTTTCGAGCCTTTATAATCCGTATCTTTCTTACTTTTTTTTCCCTGGAAACCATGGATTTTCCCTGCCTTTGCAACTCTCCATGCCTTCTCTTAGCGGTTCAAGTTGTGATTTGCCTTCTTATCATCACCGATAAATCAGAGGCCAACATAGATGATGTTTGCTTGTGATCTCTCAAAGCAGCCCATATTAACAGTCAATCTTTTCTGAGTGTGATGATCATTTTTCTTCCAATTCTTTTGCGATTTCAATGTACACCAGAAATTTCAAGATGTTGGATAGTACAATGAACTGCTCATCTTATTATTTTTCAACAGCTTTTGCAATCTCATGGGGAAGGAGTTGCTATGTTCTATTAAAAACAATATTTTCAAATGTTGTTCTAATTTGAATTCATTAATTTTTGAGGATTTTCTACTGCAAACACGAACAATTTTATGATTTTTAGATCAAACTAACAGAGCTTTAGAGCGTATATGCATACTAAAACTAGCGAGCATTGACTAATGCGCATCTAAGAAAATGCAAATTTCTCTCTAAGGGCATGGTAGTATTTTATTGTTTGTTGAATGCAGTGACATTTGCTTACGTTGTTGTCTAAACTTGACATTAAAGTTGACAAATTAAACAATTTTAAATAACACATTCCCAAATAACGTAAAAAGTTAAAACTGCCTAATGCTACTATCCATGATTATATAACATAAACACAAAAAAGTTGTCTTTTCCTTTAAGTTTGCATTTATGTTACACAGAATTACTTTACACAGAATTACTTTAAAAAAGATATAGGAACGAAAGGTAAAAATATTGAACGAAAAGATCAATGTTAAGATCATTTAAGAAAATAAATATGGCCCATCATTACCACAAGCATATGATAATGATAACTTCGCAAATAATTAACATCCATTATTAATTTTATGGACACGTATGCTTCAAAAAAGAGGAGGGATGAGAGAATTACAAATTATTATGCAAATTGTTATCAGAAATATTGTAATAAAATAGTTTTTTTTAATTTAACTGGCTTTCTTCTGCACAATAAGTTGCGCAAATTTCAAATAAAAAATTTGAGATTTGGTAAATTTAAATTAAATTGAAGTTGATATCTGAAAAATGATTATATTGGTGAATATCCTCAATGATAATATTTCCTAGAATATATAATATAACTATAAGCGTTCCATATTATTTATATAATCTTTGTTTTGTGCATTTTTCTCCTTAATTTACAAAACTGTTCTTCATAATTAGGTCTAATGGAAAGTTCTATCAATTTGGGCAATGAGAGAAAATATTCCAATTTTCCAAAATTTAATAATATTTATTACAAAATATTATTTACATAATTACATATAACCTCTACCAGCGTTTTGGTAATTTGTAAATACCATTTTTTGAAAAATGTCCTGTATTTAGAGACGAAATTTTAAAGTAGTGCTTGATTAATATCTGCTTCAGTTTTGAATTTTTTTCCTCCTTCAAAAACTTTTGCAGAGTGAAGAACAAGTAATAAACGAAGGGTCGTAAGTTTGGGGAGTAGGAGGCATACGATAGATCTTCCCAGCCTAGCTTTGCTATTTTTTGACGCGTCCCAAATACAACATGTGGTCTGACTTTATCATAATGCAGTATGATGCTCTTGCTATTGCACATCGCCGGTCTCTTTTCTTTTAATGCATACTTTAAATATTCTGACACTGTCTTTCCGGATTGAGCTTTTCGTTAGGTTTCAAAAGCTCGTATTGTATTGGTCATGGACGCCCCACCCCATACACAGCATTCTATATTCAGGCTCAAGCTCTGATAAGAAATAGAAGGGGCAGGTTGTCCGGACTTAGAATAAAAATGTTCTTTTCCTCACGATCTTTCCGTAGGTAAACCTCATTTTATCAACAATTATCATTCCGTCCAAAAAAGGATTCGTTTTTGTACCGTACAAGCAGAGAGTTGCATGCAACGATTCGATTAAGCAAATTTTTTCTCCTTTAATTTATGAGGCACTCAACAGGAATATTTATAAGCCAAAAATATTAAATATATGAAAAATGTATAGTTTTTTGTCACTTTACAAACGGACAGAAATTCTCGTTGGACTTAATATTCGTCCTTAATGTGCTAGAAAAGCAGTTTCTGTTGTGGCTTTGGCTATTTCTACCTTCTGAATCTAATCAAGAAACAAGAATAATAGGCTCTTGAAAATTTATGAAAAGTACGTTGATAATTAGTTTAAGATAGATTGTTTTGTATATATGTTAATTGGAATTTTTTTTTTGCATTCTTTTTTACTAAGTACTTATTTATATACAAGAAAGATGAAAAAAAGTTATGCAGTTTTTAAAAATCATGTTCCAATTTTTAAAAAAATAATAACTCTATAACTCAATTGGTTAGTTAAAAAAAAATTCCTCTCCAAAATTATTTTATCAAAAGATTTCTTATTAAAATAAGAAAAAAAAATATTACACAATAATTTGTTTCATCTCTTAATTGAACATAAAATAACCGGTAATCAATGATTTAAGACAACACTACTGTCACTTACGAGAGTGAGGGATTTATTTAAGAAAGCCACCCACGTTATAAATCTTAAGAAAAGACAGCCTAAGTGAAGGAGGGAGAGAGCATCCTAAGAAATGAAAAGATCTTTTGCAGAGATCACACAAATAATAAAAAAAAGAGTTCCGCACGTTCGCCGGCAGAGGAGTGCGGAAGAGCAGAGAAGTGCGGATTAGAGCGGTTGCGGAAATTGCGGAAAAGCTGCAGCGACGCGCCCCGACAGATCTAATAGCGGACGACTTCCGATACCAGGGTCTTCTTCTTTTTTCTCCACCCCTCCCCCGGAGCATTTCTTTCTCGCCCCCGGGACCCGAGAGACTTTTCAATTCGCAGACATATTTATCACCTCTCATCGCACGCGGATTGGAATTCTCGGGCAACTATGGACGCGGCATCTAAAAACGTTTTATTTGGCGTCCTTTTTTTTTTCTTCTTCAAGTATCATAGTGTAAAAACAGTGTGTGCTAGTGCAAAATATGTTTCAGGATGTACTTTGTTTTCTTTTTAATGGAGTTATTATTTTCCTGAATACAAGATCATTATCTGTTTTTTTCTTCCGAAAAATACTCTTCCTTTTTCTCTTTCAGAAAAAAATTCTAATTATTATTTAACTCAGATTTTTCATAGGTTTATTATTTTTGTAACAGCATATTCTCTATAATCTAACTACAACCCTAGTAGCCAACTGATAATAGTCGCAGCAAGTTCATGGCTGGCGTTATTCCTTTCGACTCGTGGGTTCGAATCTTAATGCCAACAAATATTCGTCGTATAGCGTATCTCATGCAAGTTAAATCTATCGAAGTTCAATATGCTTACGTTGGAATGATGTAAAAACTTGAAGAAAGGGATACTAGCACCTGTGTGGTCTTCGTTACTTGACCGAAGCTCGAAATTACGAGGTTCGTTCGTCAGTAGTCTGTATGTTTCTTCTAAGACCGACAAAAGAATATAACAAACAAACGTAAATTGAACTTGCGTGAAGTTCGTTCTTATAATATTGCATCATTTTGAACAATTTTATTACATTCGATTGATTTTATTTCTTAAGGAGAATGTACCTTCATTTCTCAAAGTTTATGTAAATCTATTACGAATTGAAGTGGACTTGCATCTTTAATTTTTTGACTATTATACTTCTCTCAAAAGATGTCGAAAAGAGAGACAGGAGTTTTAAACTCATCAAAGGTCCGATTAACTAAAATGTTTTAGGGGGGAAATATGTTACTTAACTATTAACTCTAATATTTTTATGGATTTGTTACTTTTGACTCATTAGTTGATTCATTGAACACAACTTTAGGAAGGTATTTTCACTAAAGTTGCTCGTTAATGTTTATTCGTTCGTTAATGTTCGTTAATATTACTCTTTTTATATAATATTTTCTGCTCTAAATATTGTGTTTCGTCCAGAATGTCCCATTTCCTTCCTTTAAGTTTACACAAATAAATCATGGGTTGAAATGAGTTGCATCTTTTAGTTTTTCTTTGTTAGATTCTCCTCTGAAACAGTCGTGAAAAAGCTTAATGGAGAGATTAATTCAGTTGAACTTAGCATGTAAAAAATATTGCTATTTAACAATACAGTGGCTACAGCTGAATTCAAATATTACAATACGCTGAGTCTATATTGGCTTAATTTACTCTCACATTTCAAGGATATTTTATTATTATTTATTTTTTTTTTACTTTTTAGTTGATTCACGGTAAATAGAACTTGTGTGAAGTTCAGTTTTCTTTTATGGCATTATTTGATATAATTTTATTTTGTTATATACAAATAGATTCTTTTTATCTGGCATAATTTAGCGTTGTCGAATATAATCTAAATAGATTAGGAATTGAAGTTAATAGCATCCTACACTTTTTCCTATCTAAGATTCCTTTCTAACACAATCGAGAAACGTCTAATGAAGAGATTAATGAAGTTTAGTTAAGGTCATGTATAGGAAATATTTCTATTCATTCACATATTAGATGACGCTGAATTGAAAAATTAGAATATTCTAGCTGTAGATTTAAGTTTTGTTATCAATTAAATTGTAATTGAAATTTTCTCCTTTCCACAAGCTTTTATTTAACTTATATATTTATTCATATACATGTAAGACTTTCCAATTTAAAATATGTACTCGAATTTTAACCCAGTTCCGATCATCTTATCGAGCTGAGATTTTGATTACATTTATATTTCCAACGACAATATAATACTATGGTACACTGATGCTTCGACGGACCTGGGAGAGGAGGGGTTGGGGTACTGTGAGCCTAGCCTTGTACTTAACAACATCCAATTGAATTGAAAGTTAAACAAACATATAATTCACGTAATTCCCTGTTAGTCTTAAATTTCCAAACCAGAAAAAATTAAATTAATCTAAGCAAAAAAAAAAAACAATTTTAATCAAACCTTTATTTAAAAATGAATTAAAAAGTATTAAAATAATTTTTAAATCTTGAATAATATATCATTTTCAGAGCTTGAGGCTTTATTACTTTTTTTTTATCTTATACATAAATAGCTATGCTAACTTAATTTATCAGTAATTGGTAAGATACGTTAGTTATTCATAAATTATATATTCAATTATATACTCAAGTCTTCATAAATTATATATTATTTTACATTAAAAACTTATTTTTATGCCTTTCAGTCCATCTTGAAATAACAATTCGATTTAGAAATGTTTTTTACTTATACTTGTTTAATTATTTTTAGTCTCAGTAGATATATACTATAATCCGCTGTTTTCTTTAACTCGAAGCTTACTTTGTTATTCTTCTGAAGCTGAAAGTTGTGAATAGTTTTTTTTAAATAAAATTTTTTAATCTCCTTGGAAATTCCTGGACACTTATTTGGAAGTTAATCGAATCTCCCTTGATTGTATAAAGTTACTATCTTTTTAGTTCGAAATTATTTTTTCTCCATTTTTCAGTTTGAGAAAAATATTTGCAATATTATTTAGCTCTGGTAATTAGTTAATAATTAACTATGATTAATGATTTATAATGAATAACCCAATTCATATATTTTTTTTACTTACTGATTAATTCATATATAAAATGAACCATTTTTCTTATCTTTATTTCAGTGAAAGTGTTACCTTTAATGTGAGTTAATCGTTCCTTCTCTCCATTTTCCTGTCAATTTTCTGTTTAATTTCTGTCTCGGATTAATGTTTCTGAACAGTTCATTCTAAGAATGTTTTTTTAACTGTGCGCTAATCATTTTATGTGATTGACTTTAAATGGACCATAACTAGACCATTTTACTGGATCGAATAATAAAATCTCCGGTTAAACCACGTTCAATGAAATACAATATGTATTACACTTCATAAATTAAGAAGAAACATTTGTGATATGTTTCTTTCATTACTTAACTCTACGGCTATCTTAAAGGCTAATTAAATAACCAATAAGTTCAAAACTCGCATTAAAGATACGCAAGAGCAGGACGAAGCACTTTCTTAGTTCACTATTATACTTTATTATATTATTATCACTTTATTTATTTATCAAAGAATATGCAAAGTCACACCCTCTGGAATCCCTCTGGTTTTAATCCTAGTTTATATTCAAATTATAAAATGTTAGCTTACCAAATCATTCATTCCGAATCAAGCACTTCTGAACTATAACAGATTCTATTCCTGTAATTAAGATCATGGACCCCTACCTTACTATTAATGTAAACTAATAATTGTGAGGATACACTCTAATCTACAACATCTATTAAATTGTTATATCCTTTATCTCTCTTTCTCCTCTCTTCGAATTCAATTTACTTTACTTCTTACCTTCATCTAATTTACTTAATCATGTTTCCTTTTGCTTGAAAAGAGTTGTTATTTAATGCAATGCAAATTTCCAAGAAGTCCCCGAGGTTAGTGAAGAGAAACCCGCGAATAGCCCAACATTATACATTTATTTCATTCGTTCACTTTTGTAAATGTATTTTGGTGAAACAAAAAAAATAATAAATATTGGACTTAATTACTTATTTAAATTTTAAATTAATACATTTAAAATTTAAATAAAAATTTTCTTCTATATCATGATTCAGGTCTAATATATCCTTAGATCCAAACTAGAATAAAAAATATGCACCCAAAATAAGATATAACTAAGTGGTGGTAATTGGAAACTATTTTATGTTTCTAGTCTCTTGGACGAATCAGAAGCACTGGCTTTCATAAGTCCGGATCATAAGTATTCCAATATTTCAAAATAATAAACTGCCAAAAAATAGTAGTCCTTTTTGACTAAATTCTATAATTATCCTGAATGAAATCTTTGAAAATCTTTTGAATTTTTTTAAATGTTCCACAGCGTTTTAATTTCTTAAAAAAATTTCACAATCCTGAAAAAGTATATAAACAGCTTTCATCATCGTAAAAGAAAGTAAAATTTTTATAGGCTACATCAGAGATTTTTGAAAAGTTATTAACTCTATCAACTAAGACAATAGAATCTAGACAGACGCTTAACTTTAAAAAAAAATTCTTCCACATTTTTGTATTTAGTTAAAGGATATATTTGGACTGAAGTCAATCCTCAGCTACGCGAGGATATTTGGCGACGGCACAAGTAGTTTTGTGACTTAATAAAAGATGAGGACGACACACACACACAAGCTGGTTGCTCATTTTTCTACTTTCATATCAGAATTGCTCGTACAAACTAATTACAAAATTCATCTAAATTAATTAAAAGACACTTAGCAACATCTTTACGTTACTAATTTCAGCATTCATTGGTACTAAATCTAAACAGACACTGATAAGATTAGAAGTTCACAATTTAATGCAGGTACGCCGGATGAAAATTAATTCAGTTTATTAATAATCAAGTTATTAATATGCAAAATTTCTCTCTCCCTCCCGTCCTCTCTCTCACGCGTTCTATCTCAACGCGTTTGTAACCTAGTCCAACTTTGGAATTAAAGAAAAACCTTACCAGTATATTCGAGTCCAAGGGAGTTAATATGTGAAGACTATGGATTAAAGTGGTTTCTTTAGCTCTCACTCACCCCGAGAGATCTTTATCCTCGTTCGATAACAATCTCTAAATTTATATGCGTCATTTAAGTCTACGCACTCTATTAATCACTTTCGTCTAACCACTAACTTCTTACTTTTAAACTTCCAATAACTTCTCCTGTATTCAATTTGTGGCTTCACTTATACATACATTTCCTCCTTTTAATTAACAACGCAACATTTATAAATTTGTGCAATCACGTTTCAATTGGTTTCAAAATATGAAATAAGAAAGTAAATCTAGATGGTAGTGAAGGGAAGATTTGCAAATAGTCTATTGTTACAACTTTACAAATGAGTACAGAATTTAACTAAAAATATGCCAAAGGTAAGAAACAAACACATCGCTAAAGATACCTCAAATTATTTACTCAACATTGAGATCGTTTAACTCTCTGATCGTTTATCCTGTGATCTAAAATTGATTCTGTACATCAAAAATTGTATCTTCTGTGGATATTTATTCTAATAATCTAAATCAGTATTTAAAAAATCTTTGAAACAAAATTAAACTGAGTGCGCACCCACGTTTTCTTAAAATTAAAGATATATGTAGATTTCAAGTATGTAATTAAAAAACGCAATTTTAAAGCGGTTTTGTTAACAATTGAAATTAATAAAAATAATTGAAATAATTAAATTAATGTATTATTTTCTCCTTTATGTGTTGAAATGTCACTAGATTTCGAATCATCTTAATTGCTTAAAGGAAAATAATGAAAAAATTGCGACAGACGTTATTTTGGATGAAGAAGAGGAGTAAGTTTCAGAAAGAGTTTACTATAACGGTTTCCATAACAATACTTTCTGTCCAGATTAAAGGTTTTAAGTATTTTTCGATTTTCCATTCCCACCAATTTGGCTTTTTTTTTTTTTTTAAATCTTCCATAGTTTCGCAAATTTCGATTTCCTATCCTCACACAACTATTTGTTCAACAATAATTTGAAATTTATTTATGATCATTTTAATTTATTCCAATTGATGAGACATCAAATATTTTTAAATCATAAAAATAAATGTATTTTCTTTAAAAAAATGAGTTATTCAATTATTTCAAAATCTGCAATTTATATTGAAATTCTTGAAAATTTAACTACAAAACATAAATGCTTAGTACATTAAAACACGCGCATAGCTTTTTTTATATCTTATATATATATATATATATATATATATATATATATATATATATATATTCTTTACATTAATATATTTAGTGACGTAATCGTTTTACACTATCTAGTCTATCATCTTAAATGTTACTCGAATTACAAATATAAATTAAAGCACAGATAAAGTAATTAAAATACAGTCAGTTATGTTTCAAAAAAAAATTATTAGTTCTTTGATATGAGGAATGCTGTAAACCAGTTTCAAGTCTTTTGACAAATACATTGTATGTTATAAATTATATAGTATATTGAAGAATACACTTACAGTAAAGCGATCAATTCCACTAAATAGTAATTCAGACAGTTACGACTCTTAGTCTCCACATATCACTTAGACATACAAGAAAGTCTCACGAATTCACACTAACCATCTTCCTATTACCATAACCTTATATTCCTTAATTCAATTCTCTGTCACTTTTATACAACTTGATTAATCTATTCACTTCACTTCTAAAGCATTTGCATTATCAATTTTCATTTGATAGCAAGAAGTTGAAAATTTAAACATAAAATCAGGAAGAACTCCCAGATGTTAGTTAAGGGAAGTTTCGCGAGTAGCCTATCTTACATTTTTAATACATTATTACATCAAAAGGATAAAATGAAAATGGTGTGTAATAAAATTACGATATAGCAGCAGTTTTTTTGCTAGCAGCATTTGTCTGATACTAAAATGTTTTAAAAATCTGCAATGATTTTTAAAAAAACGAATGTAGTATTTAGATACTTGTTATCTAGAAACATTTTACAAAATTTCCTAATTTATTAAGAAGAACAACACTCGTAACCAAGGTTAATTCAAATGTATTTCTTAAAAAATGTACTTATTAAGGGAAATTAGTTTAAATATCTTTCATTTTAGTTGAAAAGTCCCCTTCAAGCACTATTAAAGGTATTATAAATTTATTCCTAAGTATCAGATTTATTTGCTCTTCTATATATGAGGGTAAATGGAATTACGTTTTATTCTCAAATAAATATATATATAGCTCTCACTGTAGTAAAAAAAATTTAAGGACAAGCTATATATTTAATAGCTTACTTACCACAAAACCATACTTTTTTATAACTATAATTTGTTTTTATAGTTTAATATGTTATTTATTCGAAGTCGCTCTCACTGAATGAAATTTCGTTCGTCATGCCTGTGTTGATATCGGTGGTACAATAAATGTCTTAAGCATGTGTTTTCTGCTCGTTCATTGTCTGCCCATTTCTCTAGAACATATGGATTCGATGTAATCTGTGGTTTTAAATAACTCATGAATTTAATTGATTTCTATTCTTATCTGGGTCCTTGACCTCTTCTCAATCCTTTTATATTATCATTAATACCATCATCATTAATACCAATATCATTAATATCATTATTACCATTAATTAATATTAAAATTATCATTAATACCATCATTGATTTTTTCAAATTTTTTATTTCACTACAAATATTCAATACGCAATAGCAGATAAGAATATTTGTGCAATTACGAATAAAATAAGCCTGAGAGATTCCTGAATTTTCGTTTCTGTGTCACATATTTCGTTATTGTGACACATATTGAGGCAATATATAACTCTTCACGCTGTATGAAGTGACCTCACGGGAGACCATGTAATCTAAGCAATTTTGCTCAAATTTTGTTTATTTAATTATTCTTAAGCCTTTCAAAATTTCTTTGATATTATAATGTAGGAGTAATATAATAATAATAATTATGTAATACTTATAATTTCTTTGATGTTATAAGCATTATAATGTTGGAGTTATATGATATGGGAAATGGATTTTTGTTTGAATTTTAACCCCAAGTTTGGTTACAAAATTGGAAGAAACTCTTCGAGTTCATCACAAATAAGGAAAAAAAAAAAAAAAAAGAAGGAGTGGTGTGTGATATAGTGCATATGACAACGAACATCTTATGCCTTCTGAAAAATTATGCCAAAACATAACAAATTTTCAAAAATAATGCAAAACTACTCAATAAATGATGTATCTGAATATTTTGTAAAATACAGTGTGGTTATAGTTAAAGTGACCCTAATCAGAGCTCTCTAGAACCCATTCTACTTATTGAATTTTGATGAAACTTGGTATATACGTTATATAGATTATGAGAAAACTATTTCTATATAATACAATAATCATTCAAATTTTGACCATTAGGGAAAATTGAGGTGCCTAAAGAAGGACAAAAAATCTGTCTAAATCATTAAAATTTATTCAGTTATAGAATGTGTTCAACGTATGCTCCATCGACATCAAATAAGTGTTGAAAGCGCATTAAGTGTATTCAATAGTTACGCGAAGAAACATTCGTGGGATTCTAGCCACATGGCGTATAATGCTGGCAGTTAAAGTTCTAATTCCTCCTTCACAAACATAGTCTTTTAGGAATCTCCACAATTAGAAATCACAGGGATTTAAATCCAGTGAACGAGAAAGCTAGGCATCCAGAAAAGATGTGGATATTAACGATTCTCGCCAAAGTTAGCTTGAAACAGTTCTTTGACTTGGTGTCGAATGTGGGAAGTTGTTCCATCGTGCATGAAGACAGCGTTCTGAAAACATTGCCATTCCTGTAAAGCAGAAATTTGCCTATTGACAAAGGAGTTCACTGTCCCGTGCACTCGTGGCAGAGCTCGTTTTAGGAACTTGGGGTATGAGAGTTCAAAGAAAAATGATCCGAGGATAAAATCAGCAGTGAATCCAAACCATGCAGTCAAATAACCAGAATGCAGTGATTGATGATGCAGGACATTAGAAGGTGAAGCATCTCCTTATGCGGCAATTTTATTAATCACAGACCCATCTAAATAAAAGTACGCCTATGGAGTCTGTCTATAGAGGTCTGCCTATAGAGTTTTCCAAGGCCACGCGTCATCAACTTCTATTCTGTCAAAAAATCGGCAAGCTAAATCAGAGCGTGTTTGGTGGTCTTGAGGTTGCAGTATTTGCACTGCGTGCATCTTATAAGGGTACCATTTTAAAATGAATAGCAGAATTTTTCGTACTATCCTCCACGGGATCACCAGCTCTCGTGACACTGATCAATCACTTTCTGAAGAATAGCTGGAACTGGAGACTTTTTCAACCACAGCAATAGCGACTTCTTCGACAGTTTCTTTCACCACCGATTTCCTCCCTCTTCCCAGCAGTACATCCAAGTCCCCAGTCCCTTCAGATCTCATTATCATCTTCAAACCATTCTTAGACAGGGGTCCCTTTCACAATCTCTTTAAATGACGATATTCAAGCAGTGCAGCTAAGCTATTGCGGCCGTTCTGATAAAAACAAATTTACCAGTAAAGCTCGATCTTTATTCTGTAAGGGACAAAGGTATGAAGAATGATTTTCCGGCTCTGACTCCAAGTCTATTTATGTGTTTGACAAATTTTGCATAAGGAATTTTTAAAAGCGCCATCTGATGATCAAAATTTGAACTATTTATATTAAAAAATCATTTCCCCATGGTCCATATAACGTATATATCAAGTTTCATCAAAATCCGATAAGAAGAACAGGTTCTACAGGGGTCTGAATAGGTACACTTGAATTATAACCATTCTGTACTATCCATTTACAAATGAATGGGAAAATATTCAACACAGTAAACTACTTAATGCTGAAATCTTACAATCTGAAGATGCTTCTTGAATTATTCCTCTTAAAAATTACTTATTAATAAGCCAAACTCTCTGCTTGTATTTGTTCATAATATTCAATGAATACCAATAAAATACCCAGAATAAATTACTTTGTATAGACAACAATTTTATTAGTCGAACATTTCTTCATGCTTAACAAAAAATAGCATTTCAATGTAGCGTTAGTACTCTCATCAATGTTTCTGGAATTTTAATAGTATAAAAAAATTGAAAATTCATGAGAAATTTCGGGCGAACGTATGCGTAGAAATTTAATTGAATAATTGTCTCAAGCTTTTTAAATAAAAATACTACTACAGTTTTTCAAAGCATTATTGTTTCTAAAATTTTAATTTAGTTTTAGTACGCTAAACAGCTTTTTTTTTTTATTTCAGGATTTATCTATCCTTGTTTATTTTGATTGGACAGAATTGTGTAAAAATTATCACTTTTTGATCCATATTCACAAAATACTTACATTAACTCTACTGTAAAACTTTCAGAATATACTAGTTCATTTTTTTTCTGTTCGTGAACGTTCTCTGAGGATCATACTTTGTTTGTATATTCAAAAATTTCAGAACATAGATCGCAAAAATATATTTTACATAAATTTAAGTTATCGTATAAATTTGATATTTATCCCGAAGATTTGCTCGCATTTTTTGGAATAAATTAGTAACAACAGCTTGTGCCTAAACATTTCTTAAATTATTTTTAAGTAATGCGTTCTGTATTTTTTCTAGTTAAAAAGAAACCATTTATAATATGTACATTTGAAAATAAAAGAAATAAACTGACGATAAACATGATAAGTTTGAAATAAAAGAATAGGATTGAATGAAAAATAAATCAGTCTTTCGTATTGTAACTCACGATGTTCGTCATAATCATTGTTGATAATTAATAGTTTAATTTTATTTCTGTCCATTTAACGTAGTTTTCTATTTAAGAATAACTTGTAAAGAAATCGTTATATAAAATGTCTTCTGCATGTAACATACAAATGAAGACATTTAAAATGTTCGATGAAATTATTTTGAGATGTTTGAAGTTATCAATACTTACGATATTTCTTTTCACCTTAAAGAATTCTATTATTTCTATTCATTCTGCTTAAGAAAGAGAGAGAAAAAAATCTCTTCGTCTATATATAGAAGATAACTATGTACTTATGTATCTGTTTATGTAAAGAAAATTACATCTATGTTCATAAATTGGACAATTAATAATCAACAGCTGTATTTAATTCTGTAAATTGTGTGTGTATACTTTCCTTTAGATAAATCTTATATAAAACCCATTGTATTTGTAATATTAAGATTTTGATGATCATTTATAAACATAACATTCTATATTCTAAAATAAAATTATAATTTTAAAAAATTAAATATAAAATACTTTTTTTTTTGGTGCTTTGACTTTATGATCCAAATATCCTACATTTTTATATAAATACTGTGTCATACATAAAATTTATGAGTTTTTATCAACAAACGGTTATTTTCACTTTACAGCTCATTAAATATAATAATGTTCATTTTGTAATGTGGGAAATATAATCACAATGGATAGTGTAGATTTGAAGGAAAGTATACCAGAATATAAAAAAATAGTTTTGGAGAAAAACGTAAATAAAACTGTTATTCTTCATGGCGAGCCACATTTGTTTATAAATATAAAACAAAATTTACAATCGTTCTGCTTATTAAATTTTCATAAGTAATACATCTACAGATTCTGTGAAGCACCTTCAATTTGTTAACAGCAAAATAATAAAATGCAAAATTTGAAATATCTTAGCAAATCGGTAACCATAACATGTGTATATTGTATACACATAAATTTTATTTATTTTACATATTCACATTAATTATTTTTATTTCTCTTTTCCCTCTCTGGGAAGTGAGATAAACTCTTTAATTTTCAAATTTTTTTTGTAGTGCTTCTCAAATAAAATTTTAAAATACAAAAGGAGTCAAAATTCTTAACAAAACGTTATTTCACCTTATTGCTAATATGTCTTAAGATTATTTGTTTCACTTATAGTTATTTCTTCTATTCCTCTTATTTTATTAGTAACAAGGTGACGAAATTTTTAATATAAGGTTCAGAAATGAATTACTATGGTTATTTAAGTTGAAACTTCTTACATGAATTTGTTTGTTCAATTAAAAAAAAAGTATAATTTTCTGGGATCTTTATTAAAAAAAACATAAAAAATGTCTATTTCAAAATGTTGTTCAAAATATAAATAACTTAATTAGATACAAAAAATACTATTAATAGGAAAAAGAAAGTTATTATCTCCTAACATAAATTACATCAAATAATATTAAAATTATACTTTGAAAGCTCATATTGTACTTAAAAAGTACCAGTTTTGTCTATCTTCTAATATGAGTTAGTGTCAAATAGACATTTTCTTCTGACTTATCGTGCAGTAGAAAAAACATTGTGTTATATAACAATCTCAGATTTTGAATGTTGTGTTCTTTGAGAATTCGAAAGCTACAAAATAAAGCAACTCGAAATGAGAATTGAGACCTAAGAGGAATTGGAAAAAAGGGACAAAAGTTCATTGCCGAGGGAAAATGTATCTGTACTCGTACGGGAAAACATAAATTATTCCAACCAGCACGCGAATCTGGGGAATATTTCACTGGAGAAGAGTTGGGGGGCATTGTTAGGAGAAGACCGCAGGGAAATTTCCAGAAAGGAGAGCTTCTTCTCTGTCACGTCCTCTTCAAAGAATGAGAGATTCTGCTTCGAAAAGAAAACTCACTTTTCAACTCAACTTTTCGAGAACAAGTAAACTGTCGAAGAATTTATCGTCCCTTTCTTTTTTTCCCCCTCTTGTCTTTTGTTTGGTGGGTCTGCGTGGAACATGTTAAAATTCCCTCTTGGTTTCAAAGGAGTTAGAAATATCGGGAAAAAAAAAAACTTTTTCGATTTTTATTTGGAGTTTTGAGAGTTATAAAGTACCTTCAAAGGGGAGCAAAAACAAAGGGTGTAGTTTTAATGCAACCCGCCGCTCAACCAAATAAGAAATTTGGAAGATTTATCATTTCATTAAATTTTTTATTGCATTTCAACTCAATGTTTCAATAAAGTATTGTATGTATTATACAGTCTTCAAAAATCAGAATCCGCGATTGATATAAAGAAATAAAACAAAGGTACCTTTGATGCGTATAAAATACGAGTTAGAGTACCCATCCTTAAAATAAAACGAAGATGAAAATAAATTTTTTGAATCAAATATAGATAGCGCGGTCGTATGCGTGTACGTGTGTGAGATATAATATGTGCCAGAAGTATGCGTAAAAGAGCAGCAATATTCCTTAGAGGTGAGGGAAATAAGATGTGAGAGTCAGGGGATGGAGCCCAAAATCCTCAGTACCCACTGCATTGGGATGATGCACTTTAAATCTGGTCGAGGTCCTATGTCTTCCCGATGGCATGATGTGGAAGTTTGGAAAGGGAGGTGCCTGCTCAGGCGTCGCCATCATCACTTGACCAAGGCTCCAAATTACGAGGTCCGAAGCTAATAGCCCTCTTGTTGCTTTTCACTGCGATGTTAATAAACAATCCAATTACACATTATGGTCAATTATTTATTTATTTGAGATAACTTTTCAGTACGACGCTATCTCTGAAAACGAAGTCCATACAAATGCATACAGTTATTACTTGAATCTTGTAAGAATTTATGTTTAGTTGGAAATTTTTATTGCTATTTCCTGTCTTCAATTTTTTATGTTTATTTCAACTTTCAATATAACATTTACAAATGTTTTCATTTTCTCTTTTCATTTCTTAGAATTAGCATTAAAACTATATACATCCATGCTATAACTTTAGTTAAGTGATTTAATCAGTGCCTTTAGTTAAGTGATTAAGATTTATCGATACTTTTATAATTTTACTCCAGTTTATTTAATAAAGAATTAATGGTATGTTTTTCTAAAACTTTATGTGAGTATTACTCATATTTTTTATACTCTTTAACAATATAATTCGAAGTTCGATCCAACATTCCTTTTTTTTTTTTCTTATCATCCTTTTTCTACCGCTTTGTATCTAATTCCTCCTAAATCCGTAAAAACAATCATCTTTTTTTGCTGCAAATCCAACCAATCTTATAAAAAGAGAAAATAGGGTGCTTAAGCTGTGGTCAGTGGGCACTTACGGTCGAATGGTCGCGGACGGTGGGGATTTAGAGTGGTCTGTTGTGTTTTTATCACTAGTCCCTTCTCTCCGATAGATGTTCGGTCGCATCAATATGCATTGAAATCCATTCGATCGCAACGTGATGTCACAGTGGCGAGTTCTTCCCCTTGTTGGCGCTTTTTTTAGTTTTTTTAAAAAAATTCAGGCAATAGTTACAGAATCAAATGTAAGTATCGACAAGTAACTAAGAATCCTCTTTTTTAAATTTTTGAAATAAAAATTAGTTTAATTAAATAATTCTTAATAGAATATTTTTAAAGAATAGTAGTTAAATGAAGAATGATTAAAAATTTAATTTAAAGAATTAGTTCAGTGCAAATAAAAAATGAAAAAATTTCGCGTGCAAATAATTTTATAAAACCTAAAATTCAATAACACACATACGCACGCACACACACACACACACACACATATATATATATATATATATATATATATGTGTGTGTGTGTGTGTGTGTGTGTGTGCGTGCGTGCGTATATATTGACAACATTATCAGGGGAGCAGAATAAGATTTCATTTTTTTGCGTAGTGGAACAAAAATAACTTAAAACTGACATATACTTAGTTATGAATAACATTAACATTATTTAGATGCGTGAAAATTGTCTGTAAATATTATTTGAGTAAAATAATTTGAATTTTTTAAAAAAATTGTCCTCTTTCGAGTTTTGCTTTAGCAAGTTGTAAAAAAAAAAAAAAAAGAAGAAGAAAACGGCTGTGCCTTGGCGGCTTTTTCTTTGGTCGCCAAAAGTGAGAGATAAGGAACACGGACAACCCTGTGTTGCAAGGCCTTGTACGGGATTATGTCGGGGTAAGAGTTACTTAATTCGAGAGTTCCCCTCGCCAACACAAACGATCACACGGAGATCACGACCTCATGGGATCTTACGAACGTGACACGAACACCAAGAGGGAGGGATACAAATGAAAAAAAATAGTGGAATTGTAGTGATTTTTTTTTTCTTCACACCTAGGCTATACCAAAATTTGTGTTATAAAAAATTCTTCACCATGAGAATATGAGTTTCTGATGAAATTTTAATCTCAGCTTAAAATTTTGAAACAATGAAAGCCCATAATCTTTTATTTTTATTCTTAAATAATTAGGAATTTCTATCTTTTAAAAGCAAAAAAAAAAAATACTTTAATTTAATTTTTAAAATAATGTCATCGCCTTTCGTGTAAATAATAAGAAGAAACATGAAACGCGCATTTTTTAGAGACTTAAAATTTTTTTTAATAAAAATCTAATTTTATTTTAATATTTAAAAGTTAAAATAAATTTGTATGATAATGACACTAATATCCGTTTATCTTACAACGTCCTCGAAATTTTGAAATAAACTATTATTTATTTTAACATGTAAGATTAGATAACTGTTTATCATTACAATATAGGAGATAATGGAACATATGTTATACAAAAAATGAATTAGTTTGAATATAAATGGGTAATATAAATAAATAATAATAATAAGACTGTTCTCTATAAAGTTGCGAACTCTGAATGTTTGAGCAGTTTTCAATTTAAAAAATGTCAAGTTTATATCCTATTCTGCAACATTAGACAAAAAAGGAATTTTAACAGAGTATAAGAATATTATTGAATGCCACGTTAGATATTTAAGCGTGATTTCCTATTAAAAATATTATTTATTTTGGTTAGTAATTTTAAAAGCTGAGGTTCAGGAAAGTTTCCTGCAATGATCGTATTTGATGATATGATTAAGACTACCGAAAAGCCGAGATAATTTTGAAGTATTTATTTAAGCAATTTCTTTATTGTAAGAAGGGTTTAGTGACTTATATTTGACATCTGTATTTATTCATATAAATTTCTAATTCATATTTTAAAAGCAGATGTAATTAATTTCAATAAAAGCTATAATAATCCATGTGTTAAAAGCCTCTTTTCTAAATATAATAACAGAATATTACATTTTTTACGTATTTTTGAGGTTGTATCCTTTTTTATAAGAAAATCATAATTTATTTAATAAATAAAATGTATTAAGAATGTGAACAATGTTTTTACAAATTTTATATTCGGGTTCATGAATTCATTCAAGAAGTTTCCCCGAACAAATTCCCTGCGTAATGATATCTACTTGGAATAGAAGTTTCTCTTACCTTGCATATTTCGTATGTGAGGGTGAGTGTGAGCATCAAGTGAGGACTTCGTCATCCCTCCTATCGCATTATGAGGGTAACCTGGAAGGAAAAAAATACTTATCAATCACTCTGAAAAACGCAAAAAAAGTACAAAGAATTTTCATACAACTTATCCATTTGTGACTTCGATTTTTGTTACTCATGATTGATATTTAAGGACTAGTTATTTTTTAGGATTCTTACATATAGAGAGTTAAATATTAAATTTTAAAAATTCGAGGTGTTATTTTAATAAAAAAAATCATGCGAATGTCATAGAAATAGAGTTCTAAGAGTCACATAATAAGATAACTCATAAACCATATGTTAAGTATGAAGTTTCTTCAATGACTTCAAATGTTTTAATATAGATTTCAAATCTTGCTTTCCAATTTCAAACAAATTGTATCTATAAATTAAGGATATGAACTCATTAAGAATATAAACTAACTTTAAAACTAAAAACCTAATAAAAAATAGTAATTGAACAAATGAAATACATAAAAAGAGTGGAATAACAATAGAATTTGTAATGCAAGAAATATATGAATAAGTGATTACGCAACTAAATAAGGTGATATATTATATATATATATATATATATATATATATATATATATATATATATATATACCAAGGAAATTTTGTTCTTTCACTTTGAATAAAGGAATTGATATGATACACATTTCGTTAAATAATACAAAGATAAAATCATTGAGAAAATTTAATTAAAATCAGAAAAAAAAATAAAATTATTCATTATGTTACGAAATACTTAATTGCAATAGTACTTCACGTTACTAAATGAAGTGAAACGAAATCAGGAGTGTGTCGATTCTCAGACTGGAAAAAAACCTTTATACAGTTCAACTGGCATAAACATAATCTTAATAATAATTCTTTTACACTAGGACTGTTTCAATAAATAATTTGTGTTCTTTAAAATTAAGACTTCTTAAAATTCGATTCCTTAAGAAGATAATCAAAAAAAAATTAACTTTTTGCAAATTCGCAAAATCTGTGAATAATAATCTTGACACAGAGAAATCGTAAGAACGTAAAAATGAATACATTGAAGTATCCTAAAAGTGGTCAATATCGTATGAAATTTACCAATGTGTTACATTTGGATGTATTATAAACTTTTCTTGTCGTAATTTATATTAGTAATTTACTTTCAAACTATAACTACAAATTTGGCTTATTTATCTCATTAAAAAAAATTTCATTACCTTAAGGTCTTGTTGAATCTATGGGAAAATCTGAATAACACATATGTTCATCAAAATATTTGTAAATACTTCTTTAAATACAGCAATTTTCCTCGGGTGGATTTTTGTTGCTTTTTATTTTAAAAAAATATGCTTAGTTTTAAAGACATTAATTAAATTGTGAGGATAAAACTTACAATTTTTTTAAGCATTATTATAAATTAATTATCATTCATTCGAATATTATAACTTATTTTTTATATTTAAAATATCTTATGGCGACATTATTTACGAGTGGCAACATAGTTCTGCTATTTAAAAAGTTTCTCAGATCTTCTCAATTACTACAGATATGATAGAATCGCAATTGCCAACTGTAGAAAGACTCGGTGTAGGGAATAACTGGAGGCTGAAATAAGCCTTAAACTTTCATGTGGCGTTAAGTACGTGAAAAGAATTGTCCTCATTGTAACTTTACCGTGGCATAAAATTATTTTAATCCTTAGCATCAATACTGCTCCTAAAGAACATCTTAATTCAAACCAAACTCAGAGAAGACAAAAAACCATTTTTCAAAATTTTGCTTTCGTTAGGTGTGACATATTCAATTTTTAAAAACAAACGATTTAAACTTAAAGTGATACTTTTTTCAATATTCTTTATTAAGATATATTTTTTAATGTTTAAAGATGTTACAAAGAAATAAAATTATGCTATTGGCAACACCAGATCATATTTTTGGTTTTTAGCAAATTTACTGGCAACGAACAAAGAAATAGAATTGAGTTTTCATCTTTATTAATAGTCTGCAATACAGTACATTGGGTATCTGAGAATAAAAATCAGGAGTCTTCAAGTGATTTGTCGTACGACAATTACGACGATAAGTTGGATGTCGAATCAAGTTATGCACACGCATTTCAAATGTTTGGTTAACTATTTCCTCTCCTTGTATATATATATATATATATATATCAAGTGATTAGATGTAATTAAGTAGTTATAAAAGGTACAAAGAATTGAGGTATAATAATAAGGTTACAGAATTTTAGGAAGTGTTTTTGCGTGTCTAGTTCATTTGTTGAGTTAAAGGCTTAGCGCTATCTCTGATTGATTGAATATTTGAAGGGGTGGAAGTCACATCGCACCATAAGCGTACTATTTGATATACACAAGACTTTGTTAGTACACATGCATAAGAACTTGATACAAGTAGAGAATATTCTCCTTATGAGAGGATTTATAAACCCTATTTTGTAATTCTTTATTAATTATTCGACTACTTTAATTATTTTTTCATTCAAATATAGATATATCTAAATATATTTCACCTGTGATATATATCTTCATTCCTATCTGTTGATTAAAAGATGGGATCATTGTATCGTGGGTGAACACTATTAAAAAAGACATCGATGTAAAATATTTCTTACGTTTCTTTATACCCATGAGAAAATCATTTTAATAAATAAAGAGTGATATTTGCCGTATTTTTGCATATCGTTATTCAGGATTCCAAGTACTACTTATAACCGTAAAATATGGCATTTTAATGAGTAATGATCTCTCGCACATTTATCTCTTCGACTAACATTTTGGCCTACTGTATTACGTTACTTGATTTGAGAACCTCGCCTTGTGATAGATCCGCAACGTATATAAAACAGCAAGAATAGAAGCAATATATAGAGGTACAGTGAATAGTAAATTATCAGTGAGAGAAATCGAGATATTGACGTGATTAAGGACAAGAAGTAGAGACTTGTAACCACTTCCTATAATGATACGAAAGGTTTTAAAATTGTCTTTGTGTAATATTAAAGTATAGGAACACTTTTTCTGGTGACAAGACGTTCGAACAATAATTTCATATTCCGACTTCGATATCTTTAATGATAGCAGCTTATGTTATAATATTATTTATTTCTAACCGAATCATTTTTTTTTTCTGGTGTAAAATGTGTTCCAAGTTTCGTTTCCTGTACTGTAATCTTCAGTGCGTTTTTGGAATGTTGAAAAATGAAAAATGGTGCGTTTTTGGAATGTTTCTAAATCTTAAGAGCATTGCAACATAAACGAATGCATGTGTTACAATATCGCAAACGTTCGTGAAAATTAGAACAATTTTTTGTCTGAAAATATGTTTCGAGTTCCGACCGAATTATTTGCCATTAAACTGAGACAGCCTTAAATGATCTTTTGTTTGCTGATGTTTAACGGCATTCCAATTTATAAGAGTTATTTAAGATTCTGATCCAATTTTAATGTATATAAGATTAGCAGAATTTTCAATCCCAACCTTTGGTTGAGTACATGCTTCAGTTGACGCTTCACATTCGTAATAATATCTGATTTTTGGGATCGTTCTGCGAATTAAATGAAATTCATTCCAACTTTTTTGGCTGACTATTTATTAAATGTAAGTGACTCAAGGCCTAAATAACGAAGTGAGAGGAGGACGTCACAAAGGAAATACATGAATGACTTTAACGTTCATAATTCTGTTTTTGTTTTCAATAATTAAAAGAAAGGAATTCAACAAAAAAGCTATACTTTGCGCAATATAAACAAGGACAACATATAACGTTAAGATATTTATGATTTTCTCTTCACAACCCTCAGATTTCTTTCAGTAATTTCAATTATATAAAATTACAGCTTCTTCCCAACCAAAAATGAAACGGTATTAGAAAAAATAGATAGTTAAGAAGTGTAGTGAAATGAATTAGTTACATATAAGTGAATTGAATCGAAAGGGAAAAAAAAGGAGGTAAAGGATAACAGCAACCTGACAGACTTATGTAATTTAAGTAGTTAAATTAGGTTACCCCTGCTTTGTAGAGTTTTGTTCCGGTAAAAGAAATCATTACGGATCCCAATGAAATGTCTTTTTCATTTATATCCTGTTTTAAACTTCTCCAAAAGTTCATAATTTTGCACTGCATTAATTGTACGTTGGTCATGAAGAAATTTGGCGCATACAGTACCGTTTGAGTCTCAAAGAAGAATAGCGAGAACTTTTTCAGCAGGTAAACAAGTTTTTAATGAAGCAGTTTCCCTTTTTATATGTTCCTTTATACTGAATTGTTTTATTTTGGGGGTATAACTACTAAATAAATGAATGCAGGGAGAAAAAAAATTGCCGAAAGTTTATTTAATTTGAAATAACTTTCCATGGTTGCTATGGTAAAATATTGCTAAATAGTCTGCAGCTATTGAAAAAAAATCTTGTTTATATATGATTCACCTTTGTGTCATTTAATTCCTGAAGTGCTTTGATAATCCATGATAACTTGTAAACACCACGGGAAATAATTTTCATGCAGAAAAATTTTATCAACATTTATGAATCAATAATCATTTCCACCCTGAAGAAACCCCAGACATATGACAACCGATTTTTCTTGTCATTTTTTTCTTAATCCGTCGCAATCATTGCATCCTTTCCCCTCCTTACGAAGCGCGTGCTGTCGTTTGCCCTTTTCACGGGATGCCCATTGGGGCATGCAAAGCAGTTAAGTACACTTAATATCTGCATCCCATCTATATCGTTTGGCGCGCTCGATTAACCACCTTCTATAATCGAAGCACTGATGATAGGACCTCATTACTCATACAAAGGACGGAACGGATAAAATTCGGATCTATTAACCCTTGGCTAAAAGGCTGTCACAGGGGGGAGAGGCACGTGTTGGATCGTTTGCGGTTCACTGGATCCAGTATGAAGACGGGGGAACGTTCGGATTAAATGGAGATTATCAAGCTATTTAAAATGTAAGGATTTATGGGTAAACAGCCACGGGGGAAAAGAGAAATGATGAATTGATATGCTTAACTTATACATTCAGGGTTCCTTAAAATTTTTTAGGTAACCGAGACCATAAAAGGTATCACATTTTGAAATTTTAATTTTATTTTGCTGCTTAAAAGTAAAAGATGTGCTGCTTATTCCATAGATGTACTGTTTATGAGAATTTGCAATGTTTATGAACGCAAGAAAATTAAATATTAAAATTACAAACAAACGTGGCGCTCCATAAAGACAAATATATGTGTTTGCGGGGCTTTTCCAAGTTATAGTTTTTTTAAGATTATTTTACTTTTCTCAAAATCTACTGGTATCCGTGGTATCCTAGAGGTCACGGCTGCGGCACCTTGTAGCCAAGGCTGATGCTATAAAAGCAGTTTTTTTTTATCAAAAAATAGAAGTAGGGACATTTTAGTTATGGTACATAACGAAAGAAGTAATTTTTTTAGTCTAAAAGTTTTTTTTTTGTCCCTTTTGGGCAGGATTTTTGTGACATATTTGCATTTAGGTACCTTTTTCTTTTAAAAAAGGTGATATTTAGAGATTCAAAACATTTTACTCCTAATGTATGAGACAATGCACACACACAAAAAATAGCAAAGCAACTTTTAATTTTACTGTATATATTTTTTTAAAAAGCATAGAACTTCATTATTTTGATTCTTCACTTTTTCATATCAAAATTATTTCTTAAAATTTAAATATCCCTTAGACAAAAAAAAATAAATATATTTTAGTTCACTATATACGTAGTTATCCTATATAGAAGTATAAAAATTTTGGAGCCAAATAGTGTAATAGGTTTTTAAAAGTGGTACCTAAATACAAAGATGTCTCAAAAATCATGTCCAAGAGGGATAAGAAAAACTAAGCTTTTCGACTAAAAAAAAACAGTTATTTTGTTCCATGGTATGAGTGAAATGTTATTAATATACAGAAAAGTTATCTAAATTCTACCAATAATTTCAAAAGATATATGTCACAAAAGCAAGAAGTCTTAAATGCAGTATTTTATTATTATTTGCATGTCCTAGTACTCTTAAATAGTTCTTATTGAAAAACACAAATTTGAATAACAGTCAATGATTATGACGTAATACCCAATAAATGATACATATAAAATAACGATTAAGTAGGGCAGCCTAATATGTTAAAAGGCCTAAATAACGAAATCAGCGTTATGTAACATGTTTTTTTTATAATTTATACATGATTACTATTATATACTCCCTGCTACCTGCTCTCCTATATATATATATATATCTGTGTAGTAATTCTAACGTTCAGGGTTAACCTTAGATATCCGTCCACTTGTCGTTGGTTTCCCAATTTTAATTTTTCTTATGATGAAACTGAAAAAAACCATCTCCTTACGTAAGCTCCTTGTACTTTCTCTTTAAAATTTCAAACAGAATGTGCATGAAGATTCCATATTTTTTTTTTAATTTGTCATATAAAATTGTAATTTATTTCCCATATTAAGGAATGTTCTCTATTACTTATTACTACTAACTAGTTGCTACTGTAAGTCATTTATGTTAGAATTAAATGTTATTGGTATCGTAATTCAGAATAAATCAATAAGTTTTGTTGTGTTTATTTTCATTGGATTTTATCTTTAAGAAAAAAATTTTTTTCAAATGACTTCAACACCGTTAAATATGTTGAAATTTAGTCGAAACTCTAAATATCATTAGACAGCGTATAAATGCTAACAATCTTACTTAAAAATGACGTAATGAAAGTGGACTATAAATTTAATTTTTATGAAGGTACTAGCTGGAGGACTGCGTTAATAATTCTAAATCTTTCAAATTTTTTTCCTCCACATGTCAGATTCTTCCATTAAAAATGTTTCATGTGTGGCTTCAGTTAAAAATTTAATCTAATAAATCTAACGAATAGAATTAAAATTTTCGCAATTACATGTAATTAATGAATTCTAGACAAGCCATATAAAATTTAAAGATAAATATTGGAGTCAGAAGTATTAACATTGAAGCTCATTTATCCATCAGATTTGCACGCTTTGCGGCGGGGGAATGTATTGTAAATTTTTAACGCAAAGTAAATAAAAGAGAAACTAAAATGGAGGAAGAGAATTTAATTCTTGGCTACATTGTGTAAAAATGGTGCCAGTATAAAAAGCTTATGATGGCTTTTGTTGAAATAAAATGCTGTAGATTATGTGATCAATAACGAGACGAAAAAGTTTTGGAACTGATTATTTGAAAAAACAAGTCATTAAGAAATTTATCGTAATTTAAGTAAATCATTTGTAAGAAACATAATAAAGAATTTTAAAGTAGTGGAAGTTTTTAATGAAACAATTAGGCTAATATTTGTGCCTTTAATTTCCAAAGTAATTACAGACTTCGAAAGAAAAGCAATTTTGGGTATTAGAAAATATTTTAAGACCAATTATTGGAAACAGAAGATATTCGAATAAAAATTTAATGGAAACATTTTCTTGTAGCATACAATATTTATGATTAATGTATTAAAACGAATCACGTGTATTATATGTGTATGTATATTGTATTTAGATACTTTTTTTTTCTGCTGTATGTGTTCTTTTTTTCTTTTAAACTTTTTTAAATCATACAAATGTCGGTAGTAATTAGCTTTCAAGTATTTAGCTCTGAATGATAAATTCACTAAAGAATAAATGTGATTCAAACATTTAAATAAATATTCTTCAAAAAGAATTATAAAATTAAATTTTTAGTTAAAAAACATTCTTTTGTGCGTACTCTTTAATTTGAACAGCTTTTAAAACTATTAAAGAATAGTTTTTAAGAGGAAACTATAAGAGACCTGTCACCACCCGAAATTCTAAATAATAAGTAACATACTTATTTGTGTATTAATTGCTAATATATCACAGATTCACATACAAAAACTGATTATAGTCTGTACAAGTATCTTTCTTTTTCTAATACCCTTTCTGCAGAGAAGACGCCTTACAAGGAATAAAATCTGCACTGTGTGCTTCGATAGGTGTTTCCTCGTGGATGTATACAGTGCATGTTTGTCTTTCTCACGCGATGCACCCTCACTAGCAAGTCACGTGATGCATGTTTGCGGACAGAAAACACGAATTGGTAAAAGCGCTTTTCACTCGTATTCTTCCTTTCTCTGCTTTTGAAACCGTCTTTTGTAACATCAAATAAATAAAAAGGCAGCCTTCCCCCTCCCCTTGCGCTGCGTAAAGCATTGTGGATATACCACGCGTTATGTACAATAGAGGAGACTGCTGTGTTTGGATGTTTGATTCGTTTGCTTTAGAGCTTTACATATGTTGAAGTCAACTGCTGGAATATGTCAGAACTTGTCAAAATAATATCTGTTTAATGCGCATATATTTCTTTAATTATCATTTTCTTATGAAATAATACTTATATCTAAGACAATATTAATTTTACATGCATCCAATTATCAAACTCAAAATAATTTTTCCTCCAGTTGTTTTTCAGAAGGAAAAAAAAAAAGGCAAATTTCGTTTAATCAATACAAAAAAAATTCTTTATACTTTTCCAAAAAAAAGTAGAAAGGATAATTCTTTAGTAGGACTATTTAGAGTATTCTAATTTGCCTAAATAAGGATACGCTTTAAATAGGCGTAGTTTAACCTTCTGAATATAATAGTTTATTAATGTATAATTTTAATACAACACTTTTAAGTGACTTCATACTTATACGAAAATATTTTGATGACTTTTCAAAGGCGGGAATTTTTAATGTGTTCGTTTTTATTTGGCATAATACAGGTTACAGAAACAATTTTAAAAAAAATTTCCAAATATTTTTAATAATTAGGGAGATAATAGAAAAAAAGCTTTGAATGGGAAGTAAGAAAAACTTTTTTCTTGATTAAAAAGTGAACATATCTATCATTACTCATAAAAAATGCGTGTATTAGAATGTAAATAATATATACTCTAAGTATCAATATTCAAGACAAGCATTCCTGAGTTTAAAAAAAGGCCAGGATGTGTGATGACTGTTCTTGAAAAATGTTATAGAAGCTATATCGTTTAATGTGCCTCTTAAGCGATTTAAGAATATTAAAAATTGGGATCTACTATTATTTCTAAAAAGATACGTTTCACAACGATAATTTATGAGTAAGATGGGAATTGAAGATTAAAGTCAAGTTATCGTGTTTTTCTACACTTTGTGGAATAAAAGCACGTATTTTAAATTGCTGATAACATTAAAAATGCTTTTTCGAAGAAGTTTAATCTTTGAATTTAAGTTTTTGCGAAGTAATATATCGAAAATAGGGAAGGTCCTTAGCTTTTATAATAACTCTTGTTTTTTCTTATTGAATATTGTTTCAAAATAATCAGCTTTAATTATGAATACTATGTTCACTTTATTATAAATATCTTTTGTAATGTCACATTAAATGCAAACGATTTAAGAATTTAAAAGCATTCTATTTGCGTCCTGTTTCATGGAATAGATTTATCTGAAGAACTTGTAGCACGCCTTGGTCTCCCACAACTATTCTACTCAAATTCCACGACGTGTCGAATGTATTAAATTCTCCTTCCTTCGAATTACATCGTCAAAAAATGCACCGCTTTAGGAGAGCGAATAATTTAACGCCAAAACGGACTATTTGGCATCGTTCCAGCGACACAAAACAGAACAAAAAGAGCCATCACCACCTTTTAGTGCAAAGGTACCTCAACAAATTCATAATCGTCCTTTCTCCTTTTCTGAATATTGAAAATTTTCCACGAGTGCTACATTATATTCGCATTGTTCGCCAAACAGCAATTCCATTTCCTTCGCCGCCATTATTCGTCACCCAGGCAAAATGGCCGGCCATAACCGGTCAGCGCCTCGTCGCCAAAAGCTTGGCTTCAATTCCTTATCGCGATCACCGGTTTCCCCCCTTATATATTTACACGAATTGACGGAAACATTCGCCAAGTCTTCATGGCCTTTGAAGCGGCCACCACAAATTGAATTGCTCCGCGCATCCGGTACCATTTTCGCCGGACTCTTTTATTGCGCCGGTCCGCGTGAGCTGTAACGAGCGCGCAATGATATTTCTCTGTGATTAGAACAAACCTGAAAGGGTGGGGATGTAAGGAGAAAGAGGAGGTTGTGGAATTTTAATGATGATTCCCCCCACTGGACTAATTTCGTTAAACTTTTCTCTCTCGAACCGAACGAACAGTTTGGATTTGTTTAGGTGGGGGAAAAGACTCAAATTTCAATGGGAGTATCCTTTTACAAATTATACGGAGCTGCTTCGTTAAGACGTTTATTTGAATAATATGATTAGAGAGTTCGGGCCCTGGTGTGAGCAGAGCAGTTCGCTAATTATAGGGATTTGCTTAATTGGCTTCGTCTTTGTGGAGATTCTTAATTAGTTCACAGGGGTGAGTTTCGCGTTCGAATTGTTAATCCTATTAGCCCTTGACGGAGTGGTGCCTAATGCAAATGTTGTTGATGAACTTTTAATTACCTGTTTCGTAACCGTAATCACTCGGTTCATTAGGATTCGAACGGGAAAAGGCTTAATTACGAACAGACGCAATTCGATGTTATTTGTACCATTTCGGAATTATGATTCGCATTGTTTCGGAAGACAACAAATCAAAACTTTATAATTTGGTTGATTCGCTTGATTGAATGGCGTTAACTAGAATCGCTACTAATTAAATAATGCAGAGACGATAATGAATGATCTCGCGAGTACAGTTACAGTTGCAGTGTGGTTTCTGCTAATCAGCGAAACGAAGAATAGCTGATCAATCGGGTATTACTCCGTGAATGCATCGTAAATCAGTTGCCTTAGAAAATTAATTATTGCGAGTCTTCATAACAATTATTCTTACGATGTTCAGAATAGTTCTGTATTTACAAATGACACCAACTTCCGTTTTTTTTTTTAATTTATTCCAAACTGCATCGATGATTTTTGATCATTATATTATACCAGCGCATCATAAAGTCAAAAGTTTCAGAAATTCATTTATTAACTCTACTTATCTTTTAATATTCACATTGGAACCTAATATCCACATATTTTAATATTTTGTTCAGTATTTGCTTGCAAGCCATGAATATATCAGTGATTTCTTATTAAAGCCACAAGATGAAATTTAAAATCGAAACTCCTTAATAGTATCGTTGTCTTTAAGATACTTAATTCTTTCTACACTATTAATTTTCCTCTACATCTTTCTATTATGAGTCGAAAAATAATGGTTTGCGCATTTTATTCATTCACGATCAAGAAATATATAATATAATAACAACATAAACTTGGTCTTCACAATAAGGCTGTCTTTGTTGTTATGTTAAAGAATAGGACTCGGAAACTGGAACACTTTTTCCTACAGTAAAATGACGAACATCAACTTCATATTCTGGCTTCGATATTTGTTAGACAGCAATGTATTTTATAATATTACTAATTTAAATCTGAACCTGTCCTTATTATTTAATATAAAATGTGTTCCATATTTCTTTACCTGTACTGCAATGTTAAATGGGTATTGAATTTTACATGTTCAAGTGAAAAATGGTGCATTTTTGGAATTTTCCTAAATTTCAAGAGCACTGCATCTGCAAAGGATCTATCTACATGTTACAACGTTACAAAACTTTCGTGAAAATTTCATCAATGTTCTGTCTGGAAATGTATTACAAGTTTCGATCAGGTTTTGTGACATTAAGCGAAGGTAACCTTAATAATTTCCGCGCTATTCATAAAATAATTAAGTCATCAGCTGAAGTAAAAAGATTGTCATGTAATATGTTAGATGATTGCTATTAAGGTGCCAGTTATTATGCAAAAATATGCTATAATTAACATTAAGCGGTAACTTGTGTAATAGAATTTCTAAAAGATTAAACAATAGCTAATGTTAAAAAAATTAATGTTAAAAGTTTGGTGTTAAAATGTTGAAATATTAATGTTAAATTTTGGTATTAAATTGCTAAAAATAATTAGAGTTAAAGCATTTTTTATAAGAAAATTTACAAGAAATTTTAAGTAGTACTTAAAAATATTTCTACAATAAAATTAAGAATATTATTAATGTTGATAATTATAGATTAAAATTTATAAAAGAAGTTTCAATTTTTTAAATTATTTTATTAGCGCGATTTGATTATATGCTATTTAAATATGTTTCATCCTTGCGGGATGGGAAAAAATGATTAAAATAAAAATGATCTTATTTCAGATTTTGAGCTACTATTTCTTAGAATGCGCCCCTCTGTTTAAGAAGCTTAACAGGAAAAAGCTGACGTTTTTTGATACATTGAAATTAATACATATTTTTCTGAAAACGAAATTTTTGCGAGCATTTTGGCGTCTCTTTAGTCAGCAGTTTTAAATATTTCAAAGCTCTATGAAGAAATTAAAACAAAAGTACCATTAGCACATCAAAAATAGATATTCTGAGAAGAATATGAGACATCGAACTCTAAAAAGAAATTTCCCTTCGCTTTAATGTTAAGTACTCATATTACATAATAGACGACGCGAACGCATAAAACATAATCACTTTACTTGCAGTAACTACAAGTTCAATTCGCAAAGTTTTTTTTTTTTTTGAAGATAGATAATTCTTCAAAGGTAAGTTGACGTTAACACTATGTACTGTTATTTATTAAACGGCTCCAAAATTTATGACATTGATTCATAGGTTAGTTTTGAGTATTGAGGGGCAGAAAGTTTCCAATGAATTTATTCCAAAAAAGGCGAAGATGGTCTCATCGGTCGGAAAAGTTGTGGCGACAATCTTTTGGTATGAGAAGGGCGTCAAATCCGTGTGTCTTACAAACAGGAAAAACGATAAAAGGACAATACTGAAGGGAATTATTTCATTTCCAATTCCTAACATGGGTACTTTTGGAACTTCCTTCGTAATATTATGTTACCAGAAAAATCAAAACTTTTTGAAGAATTTCAGATTTCACACAACATCATACATATCATAAAAACTATTGCAAAATCCTTTTAATAAATAACTGAGTCTGGCAATCTTTATTTAATATGCTATCAAAATACATGCAATAATCAAGTAGGAAAAAAATGTTTTTTCTTCCTTCTTTAATGAACTCCAATCCATTTTTAAGGACAAAAGGATTTTTAAACTGAAAAAATTTTCCACTGTGGATATGCGGTTTGGGAAGGTGGAATAGCTATTAGAGGGCGCAGAACCCCGAGCAAATATCGCGCCTTCCCACCCTATTGACTTTGATCAGCGAAACTCGGTGTTTTTTCATTCCTGTTGGGGGTCTCCCATTGTACCCCCACGGAAGGGCAAACATCGAACGTTAATGACTCAGTAAATAACGTTTCGGAGGACCGCCTTCCAGCGTCAATATGTCGCGTTACGCTCGACCCCCCTCCTCCCAACGTGTGCACCCCCTTCCCATCATTTGAAATTGGAGTTTGGGCTGCCCCCCCCCCCTATCTATTAAACACTGTTGCGTTGGGCTAATAATCAGTAAAGGGCACTATATTTGAATGGTCAAAGAGATTCTTGTATTTGCAAATCATGATTTGTATGATAATTTTACCCCTTCAAAGATAATTCGCTCAATTTCTATCGCATTTTAGCCTAGATAAGGATGTTTAGGCCTTATCTTAAATAAAATACAGGATCACAATATTTTTTCGGATAGAACAATGCTCCAATTTTATTATTACATTATCGTTTAGATAGTTGAATGTTTTATTGCGCATCTCGCTCTTTGTTTGAGTTCATCAACTTATTTTGCATACATGTTAGTACCTCGTATTGTTTCTTTATTGATAAACTCATTTTTAACTTTGACTGGTTAGAGACGCGATTAAGTGAACGCTTCTCACTATCAATTTTTTTGATATTATTTATTCATTGTCCGAATAAATTTAATAAATATTTTTGGAACATGATATTTATTGAGTGCTTAGGACTAATATATCTAATGACTCCAGTTCGTTACATATTGATCAGTGTTTGAAAAAAGGCTTATGAGCTAAATACTATAAAATTTTAAAAACAAAGCATGATAAAAAAAAAGGTTTTTTTTTTCTTAACATTACAGCACTTTTTTGTCTAGAAAAATTGTTTCGATTTTGGGTACTGTCCTTTAATACAATGGCAATATTAGGGGGAGTTTTAAATGTACCTGAAGTCCAGTAATCTGTGAAATGAATTTGGTCCTTTTGTATCAGCCCGTTACTACTCCCTTCACTTACTATTTTTAATCTTGTTTAAAAACAACTATGAAGCAAAAGTCCATGAATAGAAAATCTTAAACAAATGATAATAAAGCTATTTATTCAGATCTACGAATAACCATTACTTAATTCGTAACCGACTCTATTTATGGCAATATGGTAATCTAGTATTTTTCTTACCGAATCAACCGGGTTCTAATCCTTAGAAGATTGAAAGATGAGAATTCAAGAAAATAAAGAAAATCTTTCCTGGACATGTTCCGATAACTTTTTACGCTTGGAAAGACGGTCACTATTCCTTTTCGTTTATATCTTCAACTCCAATATCTACGACTAACTAGTTTCCAAAATCAATAATTGAATTCTTCGCTTCTTCTAAATGAATTTGTCAAATATGTTCATTATATTAATATTAATCTCATCTGTATAAGTCACGTTTTACCCATTAGGAGAGATTTTTATCTCAAACAATTCAAATCCAAAAGTCCCCAAATGTTTGTTGTAAGAGAAAACGCGATAGAGCCTACGCTGTATCAGTATCATTACTACGAACTAAAATCAGGTACATTCTTCTACAAACAAACTTCTAAAATATTAGGATTTTTTTTTCTATTCTTTTCTTTTCATTTTTTTTTTTTATTTTTTTTTTATTATTATTTATTTATTAATTTTTTATTTTATTTGAAACCTTAACACTTTTAGTTTTCCGCTATATATCTATATTTCTAATGCATAAGATAATGCAAGCATAACATAAAAATGAAAAGTAAACAATTCTTAATCTTAAATTTTTGTTTTTGAGAAAGATAAGAAATTATCTTAAGCCGCATTAAATATTTTTTCGATTTCGTGAAATTATTACTTCCCTTTACATGAAATGTAAGGAGAGTAGAAATAGTTGGGTTATTATTATTATTGCTTAGCTTTTTATTTATAAAATTATTTAAATGCGTGTTGGAAATATGTTTCAAAACTGTAAAATCTAAATTAAGTATTGAAAGGGAAGCAATGTATTGTCACCTGTTTCTAATTTTCTTTTTTTATCTAGAATTTATTTAGCAGTGCTTAAACGGAAGCTAAATCATCTATATTTAGATATGCTAGAGATAGTCTTAAGCAGTGTTACACATTATACAACAACAAAATGGATTTTTACTTATCTCTATACAAAAATTTGCGGAAACTACGCGAAAATGAATAATAGCGTCGCGCTTCCATAAATTTATCCGAAAGCAAATTTCCCTGAAAGCGATACATTTTAAATTTTGTAATTTTATTTCACGCGAACGTCTTATAATTAAAATTCGGTAAAGATTTTTCGTTTCTTCGATCATATACTTCTTTACCTTTTCCTTCATTCAACATGTTTCAGCAACGTCAAACTGCTATTTTTAATTGTTCCTTTTGTCATTATTAAGATCACCGCAGTAGAGTTAATAAATCATTTCCTAGACATTACTAAACATCGAATCCTTCAATCTTCGAAAAAAGGCCAACTCGCAAACGATATTAGCTGTTTTCACATCCCATTGCCCACCCTTCTAAAAGATAGGAAAATATAATACTGCTGGATGGGAGGAAAAAAAATAATGTCGAATAACGAAAACAAACACCTCCCCCGACCTGCCACCCCTGTCACAGTGGACCCCTCCCCCTAATATCACTTTTAAAAAGATGCCTCGCGCCCTCCATTATGGGGAGCAACGGGGAAGGAGGGAGGGCCCCGGGGCCATGCGCCCCATTCTGCCGAGGAAGAAGATCGTCTTTTGTGTTCGGGGAGGGATGAAAGTGATCAATGGAGAGATGACACCTCGGCGGCGTGCATCAAGTTGTTGTGCTTAGGGAAGAGCTAGGAAGCCACCATGGAATATTTTTTGTGTCCATTAAAGCTGTCGGAGTAAGGATATTGTAAATATTTGAAGCTCCCGTGGTCAGTTTTTCTGATGCAGAGAGCATAAGTTAATTAAATATTGATTTTGATTAGCTTTCACTCCCCCACTTAACATATTTTAAAATATAATACTGATAAAATATAGTACTCTAGTGAGGCCAACGTTTTTTTTATCCAGTTAAATTTAAATTCCCCGTAAAGCTTCTATGTTTTCTAATAGATTAAATGTATATAATTATTTTGGACGTTGTGAGTAAATTGTCAATGTTGGCATAGGAGTTTTAAATTAATGTCTACTTCAGAATACGATGTCATATTTAATAATATAGTACTTGGATATACCACACTCTGTTCTGCTGTTATATATATAGTTATTAATGTTATTTATACTTGGTATGGAGCATTCTACTGATTCTCGGAAATTTTGGATTATTGTCTCGATTTATGAGTTTCAGTCTTATGTAGTTTTATTAATAGTCTCATTTTTATAATAAAATATCAAAAATGGCACAAGGGCTTTTGAATTAATTTATAAAAATTACATCACATTTCTTCTCTCAAAACAATATATGTTTCTAACATGCTTCTTGAGTATCCAATTTGACCAAATTCTATGTGGTTTGATCCAGTTTGTTAATAAAAAAAGTTGTTCGAGCTCTTAAGAATATCACTTTACTATAAAATTTATTGTTAATAGTTTCAAAGTGTGTATAAATCTGCGAAGAAATTTTCTTAAAAATTATAAATCTTGGTCTTTAAACGCTTATATTATAATTGTATAAAGTTTAAAGAAATTTTCTGTTTTTTTAAAAGTTTAATAATGAGGTAAAAAAAAAAGTAGGGAGGGAAGGAGATTATACGAAAAGGGAAAAAATTCAAAGTACTTGGAAATAGTCTTAAAAATAAGATTTTAATGGAGGATTTAAAAGGAGCTTGTTCCTATCATTGTATGCTACAAAGTTTTTACTTTATTGTTATTTTTGTTGTCGCTTAAATTTTGGAACAAATCCAGACACCTTGAATACTCTCTACCATTACATAAAGCATTTATATAAGAAAAGAAAACGTATGAAATCGGATTGATTTCATACGTTTTCTTCCATTGTATTATTTTCTGTTAAATTTCTTATACTGTCTTCAAATTAGCAAAGTGCAAGCTTCACAATTATCAATTGTGAGTTTATAAATGGTAAAACTGATACCACTGATTCATTTTTGTAATGAGAACTGTGACAGAAGTAATAGTCAAAGGATGAATTAATTGAAAATATTGGTCATTTGTATGATAAACTCTGACGCTCAAACACGGAAGAGATATTGGAATTTATGAAAACTTAAAACTTGTTAAATAATATATTTACAGCAATTCAATATTTGAATAATAGTTATGGTTTTGTGATTGGAAATTTTTTTTGAATATGTTCGATTTGTGAATTCATTTAGTTGTTACATATTAATACCAGCTTAATTTTTTTAGGTTAAAAAGACAATGTTTAGAAATTCAAATGATATGCCTATTTCAAATTATCTGTTAGGTTTCAGAATGCTGTATTTTTAAATATGATGAATTATAAATAAAAGGCACTAAATTTCATTAAATGTTTATCTGACAAACCAGAAGGTGATACAATGTTCCATTATGGTGAGTGGAACAATAGAGTGATAACAATGAAAATGAATGTTTTATTTGATGGAATATGAACCTCAATGATATATATTTTAATTATGAATAGCGAGAACTCAAAAAATGAGAAAGAAATGTTCAATCCCAAATAGATTTTGACGTGGCTTAGTTCTTTAAAGATACAATTTAACTAAGAACCAGTGAACACACAAAGAAATTTTAATTATGTGAAAGGAAAATTTAGCGAGTTACATGCGTTTTTATAAGTCCATCATTTTGATACGGGCGATGTACATTTACTGGATATCCAGTCAATTTCTTATTGAAGCTCTGCATTAACATTGTCGTTTTTGTTAATCGTTTGATCCTATGCCCTAAATATAACATTCTGTACGTATACATTTGCATTTAGTTGAACATAACATTATATTTTTATAGTTCTTTTAAAGATTTAATACCCTTCAAAGTTAGTTAGGCTTCGGTCGTTGTAACTAAATGCCCATCATAGTTAAATCCTCTTTGCCATAATGAATTTTCACACAGAAAAATGCTCTAATTTTGCTGCCCCTTGTCGTTATTAACATTTAGAAATACCGAGGTGCAATAAATAATCAGCTAATAAATAGTCAGAATAGTCTGTAACTAAATTTATTCTAACTTCAAAATTATTAATAAACTAATTGTATTATGAATGTGGAGTGTTTACTTACTCGCGTCTTGAACAAAGGTTGTAATAGATGATTCTATTTAACTTATAGCAAACAGTGGAATTGCAAATGTTGGATCCGAGTCCGATAAAGATCTGATGACTGGATTCGAATCAGGATTAGACACTTAGAAAACAAAATATGTTCTACATTTTCGCTCCCATACTGCTTGCTCAAACATCTTGCTATCTTCTCTTAGCTCTAATCACTCCAATACTAGAACTCGTTTCAGATGTATAAAACGTAGTTGTATTTTTACAAGCAAACGTACATCATTAAAATCATTTGAAATAAAATAAATATACATTAATTCATTTCGGTATTAATAAGCGCCATTCGGAATGGCCCCCCCCCCCATTTCAGTTTCATTTGCTTCTCTTAAATTCTAACAAACCCCCAATATTCTATGAAGTTGTAACAATATTTTAATTCGGACGATCACGATTAAAGTGTCATTGTAATAATTATTAATTTAAAACAATCCATTTAAATACTAAATTTGATTTAAAAACTTAAATACTGTATTAAAATGTATAGAGTTTTTTTTTTATACAAACACTTGATTTAAAGTTCGAATGCTAAAAAGTTTGAAATTCACACATATTTATTAAAACATAATCGATTAACATTTATTTCTAAATTGGTTGCAGAAAGTTTCTTTCTCAACATTTTGGTCATGAAGTTAAGAAAGTTAGTTAGTTAAGAAAATATCTTTTAATCTCAAATCTGCATTTTTTGAATTAGATTGAAACAAAGTGACAAGAAGATTGTGATAGAAATTTTACTGCATTGCCAAAAAATTGAATGAAAAGAAACAATATAATGATAATGTACAGTTTAAGAAAGGGTAAACTTCGATTGCTTTAATTTCTTGCAGATTATGCAAAAGTTATTTTAGTTGAGGAAACTCTCTATATATAGAACTTTAATACTACTAAATTTTAACAAAGTATCTCTTTTGATTAATGTATTTATGGACGAGTCATCAGAAAAGTCAAATTACGATATCTGGTCTGTTTGTAACTTCGCAAATCCATTGATTCTAATTCGGGGCAGTGTTCAGGAAATAAAAATCACCCGATTCCCCGAACTCCGATAATTTCCATTTCCTTTATTACCGGCACAAATTATCCTCACACATTTGAGGTAAAAAAAATAATCAGAAAGACAACCCATAATCTTTCGAACGATATTAATGACTTCTAGCAATACATAAAGATTTATTTAAAATCTTTTTTTTAGTCTAACTCTTATTCGTTTTTTGGCAGTCCTATCCCTGGCATCGACCCTGGGGAAGTTTTCAGGATCGGGAATCCCTGCACAATTATCCGGTTTTTTTCTGCTCTCTCCCGATTCCTGGAGTGCGACATCTCTCAGTTCCTCTCGGCGCTTCCGCTTCCTACTCTCATCACGGCGATTTGTTACGTGGTTCCTGATTGGTCGCTTCGATTCTTCCAATCGCTGCCCTTCCTTATGGGTGCCAGTAAGACACGTCGTCGTTTCTTGTAAGATTCGTCTTGTTTCAAAGAGTAATTTCTTTCTTCTTTTTTTTCTTATAATTTGGAAGGCTGACAATGTAAAATCGCTTCATGTGGGAATGAATCAGTTCCGATATAAAATTACCCCTGTGTTTTGGATTTTTTTTTTAATATAGTAGAAAACATTTTAATTAAAATTTATTTTTAATTCCGTATTTTTTAATAAAAATAATTTATTTCCTATTTTATTAATGGATTAATTTTTGTGTGAATAAATCTATATTTATCTGTTAAGAGAACAGATTTTCTTCCTTACATTATATAAAAAAAAATTCTTCAACATAGAAACACTATTTACAATAATTTCACTATGCTTTTTTGAAAAGAAAATGCATATTTTTAAAAAGGTATATTATCGCTAGGCAAAAATACACGATTAAAGATCCAATATTACATATACAAAGCTAAATAATAAAAAGAAAAATAGCCTTTCAATTTTAAAATTATATTGTTACTTTTTTTAAAACAAAATTACACTGTAAGAGGATTTTTACAAAAGGGTATGTTTACATTATATGACACGTGATTATAAGACAAAATAAAAACTAAATGCAGCGTCTCATTTTCACACATTTCACTGTAGTCTTTCTTCTCGAAAATAAATTTATATTGTCTATGTACATGACATTACAGATATTGGATGGACATTATGAAATTAATGCCTTTCTTTTTGATGGTGGATTGCCTGATTTCCTGACTTCATTTAGTTCTAACTTCCTACTTAAAATGGAATTAAGACTTCCAACCAAAAAATTGGCAGTGGTAGCGAAATTATCACGATCGCGAGCTCACAGTTGGTGTTTTTTCCGTCGAGTCATAATGCCTCTAAGGATCCATAAAAATCTGTAAAGGCACCAACTCATCAAGTTGAGATGGTCTGGAAATTTGGAGAGTAGGTGTCATCGCATGCGTATAGGTACCTTTTCCACATTAGATATTTAATTTTGAGATTCGAAACGTAGAATAAAATCAATTTGATTTCCTTCAATACCTGAATATTTCATTATTGACTGAACTTTATTTAATTATGATAACACGGAAATACACCAAAAGATGTACGTTTGTGTTATCAGATACAAGAATATAAATAAATATTAATACCGAAAACTACATAAAAGTTATCCGTTTATTTGTGTCTATGATGTATTATAACAAGAAACGTTAAAAAAGCAAAAAAAAAAAAAAAAAAAGGAATTTTATTTATTTTAGGACTTAGCATTCATTTAGCAATTAATTACTTAACCCGAATTTCCTAGTACTTTTAATAGTATATATATATATATATATATATACATTTTTGAAAGATTTTAAAAATGTCTATATTGTTGCGAACAAATTCTTTTTAACTGCTTATTTGAAATTTAAATTATTGTTTGGTGCTTTCAAATTTATTATTTCAAAATGGCGGATGCAAACAAGCCAGAAACAGATGGCGTGGTTTTTGCGCTATCTGGGAAGAATCGTTCTTATTTCGTAAAGTAAAAATATTGTTAAACTTCCAGTATAAAATTTTCTGTGAGCAAAATACATACTATTAGTAATCAGAAAGGAAAACGTCATCAAAGTCATTACTTCTACATGGAAAAAAGACTCCGAATTAATACCCGAAAAAGATTCAAACTGTTTCTCTCGAAGGGAAGTTAATGGTAACCACAAATATATATATATATATATATATATAATATATATATATATATAGAGAGAGAGAGAGAGAGAGAGACTCAAAAATCAATTTCAAACATCTTTAATGACAATAAGCTACAATTAAAAGCTTAAAACGTTTTTAAAATATAATAATCACCAAGTTATATGGCTCATATTAAGACATTTTGTAAAGCAATACATGAAAACCATTTAGAAGTAGATAAATAGAAATACATTGTTACTCTCGAAGAAGCATGAGCCTACATAAAGGACAGCAACAAAAAATATCAACATTTACAATTCAAAATTAGGAGAAAAAGATGTCGAAAATTGGTTCCAAGAATGAAAAGAAAGTTTCAGTAAGAACTTTATGATAATCATAGGTTTCCCTTCCAATGGAAATTTAAAATTAAGGACCTTTTTAAATGTCAAAATCAACTCCACGTTCTATGAAGATAATATTTTATGTCGGATATTTGCAAAAGAATTTCAATTTCTGCATTATAAGAATTTTTAAAAAATGAAACTACATCTCGCCAACCTCACCAGTCGTATGAAATAAAAAATAGCATAAGTATTGTATATATACTTTTTCAACATATTCCTGCAAACTCCCCTGATGTTTATCCTATGAACCATTTTTCAACAGCTGTAAAATGCTACTAAGCATAAACGAATCACAAATGATCTACTCTGGAAAGTTGTGAAACATAAATAGCGAGTAATACTTCTGGAAATTTTACATAAGGTTCTTATGTCGTGGGAAGCACGCTGCAGATATGAGTCATTCAAGGCCTATGCGGTTAAATCCATTTTTTTTATATTTAATGATTACTGTAAATTTTACTGAGAAAAATAATATTCTTCCCAGTTATTAAAATATTTATTCATTGTTTCATTTTTTTCTGGGTCAGACAGATCTTTTTAATAGCTTCTGAATATGTTGTGCAATAATTTCAGAAGCCCTTGTAAATAAGTTCACTTTTTATTAATATATTTTACATAAACTTTGAATGAAAAATTAAATTCTTCTCCTTCTCTTAATATTTGTTGGTAACACTGAAAAGCAAATTAATAATTACTGTAATTGTAACTTCTGCTATTAGAATGTTCCAGATATAGACTTGAAAACAACGCCAATTTTAGTGAGTTTTATGTACGGACTTTCTTCTAATGTGATATATCTAGATTTTGGCTTAGACATAAAAATGTGTCATTGAGATGTTTATAAAAATTGCGTTATCAAAAACATTAAGTAATTTGTCTTGAATGACATTGCAAAATCTCTGGCTATTTAAAATAATAAAAATCGATTTACTATTATAAAGGTCTGAAAATATATTATTTTGACGAGGAATATATTTTCATGTAATTGACATTAAAAAAAACTAAAATAGATTAGCTCAAAAATATAAATCAATCATTATTGTATCCTAATGGTAGATTTTAAAAGGAACATTTATTGAAGTATATACCACCAATAAAATATGACTTTTACAAGACATTAAGCACAACACGCGAAGATAAAAATTTAAATTTAAGTAATTATGAATCAGGAGATATATGTTATAATGAATAAACATTAAACTTATGACAGTAAGAGTTATTATATTATTTTCACATAAATTTCTTATCTTTTTCACCTGCCAAAAGGTATAAGTCCTAAAATTTTTAGTATGTTGACATTGTCCCACTAAATACATTTTTATTCACACATCCTGCACATATCATGTTTTGCAGCAGGGTCTACCCTTTGGAAACAGACTTTTTATACTTTTCTGATTAAATGTATATAACCAAAAAATTTTAATTAAATTAAAAACATTAATTATCTCAGTTTTTTTTTTTTTATTATTATTATTATTTTCTGGATTTGGACTTGAACCGCATTGACTTCTGAGCGACTTATATATAAACCGGAAGCTAAGTTATCAAATCCAACATTTAAAAATTTAGGTTTTACATCTTAAACATAAAAAAACGGCACCGAAATTACTCAAAAAGTGTGTAAACACCCTATGTAAATAAGGAGAGGGGACGTTTAATTCTCAATAAATTATTTTTCAAGCATATTGAAATTATTTATGAGTTGTTTATGTGAATCGAATCCAGTTTTAGACAAAATAGAGAAAAGATTGCAAAACTAGTTCCACGTAGGCCTTACTTTTTGAAAAATCTGAAAACAAACCAAAAGTTTTAATGTCAAATAATTATAAATTAATTTTTTTAACGCTCTCTCTTGAATTTAGTATTGAACAGTTCAGAAAATTAAAAGAAATTATGGTGAGATGGAACACTAGCATGTCAAATGCTGGAGCTATTTATCTGCACATTTATAATCTAATAAAATGTCTAAATATTGTTCTATTGCTTTTTTAAATGGAATAATTTTAAAAAGTATAAATTATGGTACAAAAATATCTGATGTATGGTACTTTCATTGATTGATATGTTAAGAATGATATCATTTAAAAGATAAAATTTCAAACAAAGAATTATATTTTAACTTTTCAAAAACCATCTTCCCTTGCAATCACTTAAAATCGAAAACTTAAGCACAAACCTAGCACATTACCCAGTTCTATAAATCAAATTTACAATTGCTATCGATGTTTCGAAACATTCCGCCGAGAGAATATTAAGATAATCACTCACCATCAAAAACGAAACCTGATTTAGTGTTCACTCGTAAATGATACTCATCATCTCCAAAAAATCTAAAAATAGCATTTTAACTCGACAAATCGCATTGAAAATGCATCTAAAAATACAAACAAAACCCTCCGAAATTTTATTTACCATTCTTCCTATCTGATCGAATTGCGCTCATTACCGAAATTCGACTTAACTCTTTTAACGAGCTCTGGGGATGCGGTTTATCAAAAGGAAGCGTCTGGGGGTGAGGCCACGCCCCCTTCCTCAATCCTATTGCCTTCTCTCTGTGTATGTTGTGGTTGTGTAGTGCCTCGCAGACAATGGTAAATAAACCGAATTTGGTGCCGGAGTATTATTCGCACCTGCGGCTTTTTCGAGCACTGGTTGTAGGGCGATCGATTTCGAATTCGGGAGGGGGGGGGGTAAAGGGGAAGGCTGGGATGCTGAGGTTTGAGAAGGAGTCACGGATTTGGTGCAAGTTCGGGATAATGGTGGATTTTTGATGAAGATTTGATTTTAGTTAGTTTAAACAATGCTTTGTAAAGATTACATATGCTGAAGAGTGCCGTCTTTCTCAAAAATGAACTAAACTAGGTTAAAAAGATATTTTACTTCTTTAATATATTTATTTGCATTGTTGGTGTAGTGGCTAATCGACGCAAATAGCCATAACAACTAAACATAAGTTGTTTAAGCCCGTGTATGTAAGTTCAAAGAAATAATAAATTTATTATATTTTATTTACAATGATAATTTTGTGCGTTCCATAAGGGTCAGAAAGAGAATGGTCGTATTTTTTTTTTTTTTTTACTGTTGTAGGAGTAATTTTATTTGCTATCAAGTACATCAAGATCCAGTGTAATGATTTTATAATTAAAATAAACAATAGCAATACTTTCATACTACCATTTAAATTTCATATATGTTGATTATGCTTAAACTTTGTTTCCATTAAAGATATGAACTTTTATTCAAAAATAACTACGTATGTTAAGAAATAAAACAACTTATATTACTGAGACTTATTTCACTCATTTTAGTTGTGTGTAGAAATATTATATATATATATATATATATATATATATAAATTTCTAACATGAAACAAAAATCGTTTATTACCACGAAAATATTTTGGTGAATTTCGCTTTGAAATCCGTACAGTTTGTCGAATTCGGAGAATCTCATGTTTTATTTGTGTGTGTGTTTAATAAATTTATGTTTGTACTTGTACAATGACAGAGAAATTGTGACGAAAATAAACCCCTATTTCGTTAAGAGGAATATGGAAAAAAATATGGCACACATGAGTATATATATATACTCAATTATTCGCAGTTAAAGGGAGTTATGCAATATCATACTTTCGTATAGATTAAATTAATAAAATAATGAATGCATAAATGGTACAAATAATAATGTATGAAATAATTCTATACAAATCCATGTATCAAAACTGGTATATCGTCGAAGGGAACTCTTGCGTATGTATAACTGTTCCTAAAAATTTTTCGGGTAATTTGTGATTGATCCCATTTAATTTGAATGGTTTGGCAAGAATAAACAATGCTTTAATCTCTTGTATATTCTAAAAAGTAATTAGCAAGTCATGTATATTATTGTGCAAATTGGTTACAATAATTTCCAATTCATTATTCATTATTCAAACATTCCTTCAATTTTTCTTAAAATGGATAAGCTTGAGATTCTGACTTCGAAACAATTTAAAAATTTTTATTTAAGTATTAGGAAAACATATTTTAACAACTTCTCACAGCATGGATTTTAGTACACATTCATTTATTAATGGATTATAATACATGAAATTATTTTGAGAAAAACTTTAAAAATAAATACGCTATATTTTAGAGTCGTAAGTTAAAATGTGTAATTACATTTTTTCTCAAGATATATTTTTGTGTCTGGGAGAAAGAGAGTGCGACATTTCAAGGATATTATTATTGTGGAATGCTAGTTTATTTGGCATCCTTTTCACTTGATTATAGCTGAAAATTAAAGCATAGGTTGGTAATAGTTTACAATGCAACTTTAAATGCTAAAAAAATTCAAACCAATCAACCGTGCATTAAAGAAGTATCATTTCCTTTTAAATTTACTTACATAACATGAATGATGATGTTTATTGTTAAATTTATTAATTATATATATTTTTTATTTGGGAAAGAAAAACGAATTTCTTTTCCTTCTTAATCTATTTTTGTATGTATTTATTACGTAACTATAGGAAATTTATGAAAGTTAAAAAGCCTAATTTAAAAATATTTGCATAATTAAACGTTATTTTGAAAAAAAGGAAACTACTGTGGTATAACAAAAGGAATTGCTCTATGAATCATTAATAAGAATTAATACAAGAGTTTTGTTTTTACTAATAAACTTCTAAAAACTACATATGTTATGTCAAAATGCAAAGCTTTAGAATTTGCTTACATTCCATTCCCACTTAAAAATTAATATAATCAAACACATATCGAAATTTATTTAAGCTCGTTTTTTCTATCATTTTACTATAAATGTTTATTATATCTCAATGCATAATTTCTGTAAAAAAAACCAATTTTGAGAAGTTGATATGAATTCCATATTTAGCATGAGAAATTTAAGTTGAACATCTTGAAATGTGCCAGTTTTGCCTTGATCAAGGATGATAGAATATTCTACAACATTTGGTATACACGAGAAATAAGGTGAACATTGTAATTTACTTTTATTCCAATAACATATGTGAATGTGTAAAAGTTAATATTCCCTTCGTTCCATAATAATAATAGGAAGTGAATATTTAAAAGGGAAATAAACGGGCGAATGCAGTTTTAATTTGCGTTGTAGCGCAAAACGGCGAAGTCTTCAAACAAAATCAATGTTTCATGACAACTGTTATTAACACATCGATCAATAACTCCCGAGACTAAAATTGAAAACAACATTTTTTTTGCAAAATTTTTTTTTATTCATCAACATAACACCTTTTGTTAATCACCTTTTAGGGTGATACAATCGTTCCAACGCTTTTCCAAATGTTTTTTTTTTCGAAAGAAATCTTTTTTGTTGCGAGTAAATAGCGATAAACAGCTTTCTGAATCATCGACTCGTTGCTGTTTTTGTTCCATCGAAAGCAATCGCGGCACCCACTTGGAAAAAACCTTTTTCACTTCACTTCAAAAAACCTTTTTCCTGGTCCGATCGACTTAAAATTTTGACACGTTTCAAGCAAAGGTTAGTACTCTAGAAAGACCTGGTTACTGGTTTACTACGAGCGCCATCTCTGGGTTAGTCTCGGGAGTTATTGATCGATGTGTTAGTTTTGAGATTTTTTTTCCAATCTTTAGGTTAACCTAATTATTACAAATTATAACTATTTTTCATCCTCTAATCGAAACCAGTTGTTTTATTTCAGTTGCATATTATCCCAATGTTAAAGTAAGATGGAAAAAAAATGTGCGAGTTTTCAAACAAAGATCGAGTTGCGATTGTCCAATTCTTAATGCATCAAAATGGAAAACGAAAATATGCGAAAAAAGATGCGATTACGTTGACTTCAAAACAATTTAAGTGAAATACAATGACCAAATCAGTAATTTGAAAATATGCTTCCTAAAATAATTGTCAAGGTCAATCTTTTTTTAATGTTGATTCTTTGAAGAAACAAAACTATGGATGTAAATGCAAAGATAATGAAGAAAAACTTAGACATATTCCTCTTGGCAGCAAAGGCATCTTAAGATTAGTAGCTTTCGCCTTCGAAGTTTCTAAATCTACATTATTCCGAATTTAGAAAAAGTAAAATACATAAAACGAGTTTGAAGCCCCATCATATTGCTTGCAGAAAAGAGTAAGAAAGATCGCGGAAAATTTTTCTCTAAAGTATTTCCTGATTTACAAGTTTAAAATTCAGTAACAAAACTATTGAACAATTCAGAAGTTATTTGAACACTCAAAATAAAAATTAAGAGCGATATTTTTAATTTATTGCTTAAATTAATCTAGGTTTTTGATAATAAATATTTATTTTCTTTTACTACTATTATAATGAGACAAATTAAATTAATCAACAACAGCTATTATTATGGTACAAAGGAATTATAATTAAGGGTTTAACTCTTAAATTTACAGTAATTTGTTGCTTTTTTATAATAATTTAAAAAAAAAATGTCTTACCTTGTGCTTGCGTTGGTGAGGGCGAACCCCAAGCACCTTTGTAAGCAGGCTCTGAAAAGATAAATTGGAAAAAAAAAAGCAATAAGAGTTTCGAATCAAAATGAATCAAATTAGAAATAATTGTTTTATATGCTTTTATATACATACAATATAATTTTTATTAGCTAGTTTCTTAATTAATTTTGTAGTACTTAAATTTGAAGGCTTAAATGTTTTTTAAATACCATCAGAGGTCACAGTATCGATTTTTGTAGATAACATAAATATAGTTCATTGCTATTTTACGTTATTTCTTTTAAAAAAAGGGGGGTTGCACTAATCATACATTTCTTTTACAGTTTGCAATAGAAATAATAGAAATTTATTAAATATGATGCATGAAGAGAAAAAATGATTAAACTTCAAAAAATAAATTTTCACGATATTTTATAATACATATTTGACATGCTCACGTTTGTATCTTTTAAATACGTATCAGCATTCTTGGAAGCATTGTAAAATATATTTTTTAATTATACATGTTAAACAGACACACAATAAAAAAATTTATGAATTTTTAATTGCCATTTTTGAATTCATATTTTGAAACATTTAGAATTTTTAATAACTCGACAATACTGGTTTTTTTTTTTTTTTTTTTTTTTAAATTTTATTCTTCCTTTATATTACGGATGATCCATACATCACGTTTGAGTAGTTTTGCTCCCAATTGTTTTGACTAAAGAAGTTTTTAAACAAAAGTAATGGTTAGGTTTTTTGGATTTAGAAAACACGCTTGTTTCAAAAGGCTTTTTAAACTTTTTATTTATATTTATATTTCTTAAATTATCTTTTGTTCCACGTTTGATGTAAAGAATCATTCTTTTGATCATTATACTAATCAAGGAACTTCAAAAAATAATTTTTTAGAAAAATTTTTAGATTAATTTCGTAAACTTGTTTCTCAAAATAAGATTTTTTGGAAAAATATTTGGATTATTGAATTAAATTTCATTGCTATATACAATATTTACATTTCAAAAATTTATTTCAGAAAATTATCAAATTGTTTCCTTGTGTTCATCCTTTGTTAATATATAAGGAAAAGGTAAAAATGGTAGAAGAAAAAAGGGGAAAATACCATCATGTAGATACAAATGATAAATAACAATATGATGCAAACTCTTTTTTCATACTACAAGTTTGTGACTTTGGACTATATGGTGATTTTCCGTTCAACTAACATGGCCACTTTTCTATTCGAATTCTTTAAATTAAAATCTTGCTTCACATTGAAACGTGATTCATGCACATGATAGGGAAGTCAGGAAATGTAATGAAGGGATTCGATAAATTATATTTCTAAGCAATGATGAAATGAAGAGTTAGAGAAATGTAAGTTAGTGGGTGATTGAATTAGTGAAAATGAAACATCCGAATCAAGCCATTCATTACCTATGAAATAGTCAGAGATATCTCAGATAAAATAAAAGAAAGGTTCCAGACTCAAATCCTGAATTCCAGTTTGTGTATTCACTCGAACACATGTGAGTTGTGTAGCAATAAATTAAATTTATAATCTAAACCATAATTTAGGTAAATATTACCACAAGGAGAGTTTATAGGGATAATACTTAGCTTGAATAAAAAGAACTTGATTATCATCTTCCTTCCTGTTCATTTGATTGTGTAACTTAAAGACTATGTATTATTAGACATATAATGGAAAATGAAGCAGATACTAATCAGCGGGCATTGCAATCGTATTGAAAACTTTTCAACGCAGTAAATCTCCAGAATGAAACTAAATACTTGAAATTAATTTTCAATTGAAATTAGCAAGGCATTACTATGTCTTTCACAAACTGGCAAGTAAAATAATGTGTTTGATTTCATGTGCTTATCTGCAAAAGATAAAATGCAAAATTTGCAAGTAAAATCAAACATGAATGATCATTAATAAATGAAATATTTTTGTTAAAAAGTTTACTTTAAATATTCTTTATAATTGATACATTGCTTAGTAATGAACAGGAATAGAATTTGATGGATGAAATTACTTACAGGAATATTACCATACAATTTTTATATTACAAGAGTTAATAACTTATATCACTTAAAATGCTGTAAAGAAAGAATAATATTTGTACTTAAATTTTAAAATCTTGTGTTGTAAACTTAACAGTAAGTAATTTGAGTCAAATGGAAGAGCTTTAAAAAATTGATTTGTAAAACAGATACAGATTTTAGAGTTCTGTATAACGATATTTTACGACTTAAAATATATAAAATTACAATCTAATCATTTCGCACTTATATTAAATTATTAGTGTCTAATAAATTACCGTACTTTAATGTACTAAACATTTAACTTTAATGTTCTAAACATTTACCTGCTAATGACTAAACGTAAGAGTAGAATAACATACTAACGACAATGTATTAAAGAATACTTTTGGTCTCTTAACAATTAAATGTTTTAACAATTTAACGTGCTGAACGAGCTACTGATTTAACATACTAAAAAGTAAACTAAACATCCGAGACATTTAAAATATTATATAAATACAGCTTTGAAAGAAAAAAAATTAAATTGTGGTTGTTGGGCAATTTGAAACAATAAATTGCGAGTTCTTTTAAAAGAGAAGAAAAGTGAATCTGAAAATAAACTGATTAAAATTAAATAACAAAACAATTTTTCATAATGGCTTAGTTAATTAATAAACATATTTAAGTATCGAATGAAATCTTTTGATTTAAGGACTGATTATAACCAAGTTCACAAACTTATCAAACCAAGAAATTTGAAAGGGAAGGAGGAGGGGAGATTTATTTTTCTTATATGATAGCTGTACATCACAGAAAATTGAGTCTTCATTCCTAACCTTCAAAAACTAACATTTTCTAACAGCGAGCGACACGTTCTTAATAACATTTCACATTCGAACACGACAAATATAGAAAACGAACATCAATTTTTTTTTTTTTTTTTTTTTTGAGCGAACGCTTTTCAGGATGCATAACACCTTTTTTCTTTGTTACTGTATGTGTTTTTGTCCTAAATATCTGACTATCAAAACAGTAATGAATGACATTTTTTACCGTCGCTAAGTTCTCAGACGTAGAAATTTTCTCAAAGCAAAATAAACATTAATTGTGCATCCGTAGAAAAAAAATCATTCGACATTCGGAAAAGAAAGATTTAAAAAAGAAAAAAGAGTGAGAGAAGGGGGGGAATGTGAAGTCGTCTAATGAAAAACCGAAACTGTTTTCATGTCGCATAGAATAAGAAGGAAGTGATCGAAATTTGCTCAAAAGCAATGGTTTTTCAAAAAATATTGCACGATTTTCCTCTCCCCCTCCTCCTTTTTTTTCTCTCTATCTCTTCTTTTAGAAGATTCCATTGAGAATTTCCTGAATGTCGAAATACTCAGTGCTGAAGGAGCGCATTATTAAACTTCGAGAGATAACATCGATTCCTTCGTACTGTTACTAATATGCATAGATATGAAAATATACGAAGCAGTCCGGACTTGTTTTGAGATTGTATTCGAGATGCTCCTGTCTTTTCTTGCTTCAGAAGAGGAGATGTAAGGTATTGAGCTCGTATTATTTCTACGAATATCTTTTGGAGTTCTAACATTGCTCTTTCGAGTGCTGTGTCGGATAGGAAACGAGATATTTGCTTTTCGATTTATATTAATTTTTGTAACGTGTGTACTTCAAGTACAAGATGTTAATAAATCCACGCTTTTTTATATATGTATAACAAGTTAAGATATTCAAAATAATACATATCTTCTTAAGTTTGTGGTTTCTTTTTATCATTTTTTAGCAGTGAGACTTAAATTGTTTTAAATTTCAGTAAAAAAAAAAAGGCTTATGTTTTTTTTTCGGTAATACGTATCTCAGTGTCGTACAAAAATAAAAAATTTAAATTCCAAACATAGAATCCACTTTATCAAATCCAGAGCCAAGAATTATTATAAAAACCGTTGCCTATTTTGTGTCGCTTGAAATAGCGTCTGATATTACTTGTGGGATAAAATAATTTTTCTTTCATTTTCATTTATTATGAAAAATATTTTATCGGAGAATCTTGTCATATTTTTTACTGAATTTCCGTTAGTATTCAATAAATATTTTGCTACACATTATTTTCACTCTGCAAAATATATTTTTAAAATATTTTCTTAGCTTTGAAAGGAACAAATTTTTCGAAACTTTGTTTACATTTAAATATTAAAAATTTGCTTTAAATTTTATTCTTCTATCTAATTAATTTTTTACTTCATTCTTTAAGCTTATTATTTACAGTCTAATATGCCAGTTAGAATCGTAAAATATTTAAATATATATATACAAGTTTGCAATGTAAAAGAAGCATTATAGATATAAAGTTATCAAAAATTCTAGTGTTACGATCTTTGAAATTGATACATTTTGGCTTAGCATTTATTTATTAAAATCTATATTCTAATATTATTTTATAGTGTTACATAAATTAATACTCTCAAAATCTTTTTAAGTCATACTGTTTTGCAAATTAACTTTAATATAATGACAAAATAGAATAAAGTAAACTAAAAAAAGTTAAGGACTACAAAACTATAAGTTCTAGATTTTTTTTCCAATATTTTTTGAAAAGTTACACAAGAAACAAAATCTTATTTCAAAATATACAAGATTTGAAACAGAATAAAACATTAAGAAAGCAGAAACAATATAGGAAAATAATGTAGATCTCATGAGAGTTTGTTAGCTAACTTGATAAATAACATCAAAAAATCATCTTACTGTTACTATTTTAAGTTTGAACACTCTAAACTATAATATTATTCTCTGCCTATATTAAAAAATTTACTCTAGGAGGGTTTTTTTTTAAAAAAAATAAGCAATATTTTTCAAGCTTGCGTATTTTTTAATAAATAAAATTTTATTTGAAACTTCCTATGTATTAAATTTACTGATGTATTACTGTAATACAAGTTATTAACCATCATATATATATATATATATATATATATATATATATATATATATATATATATATATATATCAGCAAGAGAAGGGGTCTATACTGGAAAATGGGCTGTCTCAGAAGGGTCAATGACTTTCATCTTATTAGTAAAAGGATCCATGAAAAAAATAAAGTTAAGAAATTAATGAAATAATAATGAAATTTATTCAAATTTACGCAAAAATATCTTTTGCTGGGTGAGACAGCTCCCACGTGTCCTTGACATGTCCGGTACACAGTGCAACACATTTTAATTTGATGCCGGGTGTTTCATTATCATTGTAGCACTTTTTTCAAAATTAGCTGTTCTACAATTATTTGATTTGGTAAGGGAAAACCCGCATCATAATTTGCGTTTTTATACAAAATTGGATTACTAAATCGCATTTAACCCTTTAATATTTTTTACTAAAATTTCCAATCAAATTAATATTTCCAATCTATTTTTTATCCAATTATTTTTAATCACCAACTATTTTTAACAATCATTTGCTAATCAGTTTTTATCTAAATTTTATCCTTTTTTTTTATTTAAAAAAATGGTATAACGTTCTATTATCAGCAATTTTTTGTCGCAGAGTATCCAGATTTAGCTCTTATGCCATAAACATACAAAACAATCAAACAATAAAATTTTAAAAAAGCTTCATAAATATTTGAACGAAGATATTTATTTTGTGTATCAAACATTGAAAGCCTTTCTTGCAAGCTTTTAATGTTTCACAAGCATCTCAGCCATAAATCCAGATACTTTTTAAATTCATAAATATTATAGTTATAAAGATAGAAACAATTTAATTTAATTGTTCTATTGACAGTAATAGTATATATGAATTCTGATCCTCAACAAGTTTGATTTCGGGAAATAAAAAAGTAACGATTGCAAATATTCATTATTTTATCTGTAGGCTTCTTTTTTTTAATATATATATATATATATATATATATATATAACTAAGCTCTATATAGTTAAGCTGTTGATTCCATCATATCATTAAGCAATTATATTTTAGTACTCCAAAAATTTTAGTTATTTAAAGAAACTCTACAAACAGTTTGAGTATAAAAACATTATTTTTGTTATTGTTACACTATATGCAAATGCTTCGATATTCGGGAAATGCAGAAAAGGTTTGCAATAAATTTTCTTAAGAAATAGTTATGACAGGTTGTTTTCTTTTTTCTGGGTTTTTAGATATTTGAGTTAGATTAACAATTGGCTTTTTAAAGGTATTTTATGTACAAACATGGTACTTATTTTTATGTTAAATAAAGTAAGGAAAATGAAATTACATATTTAAAAGATAGAACTCTTCATTCAATAAAGATAAGATTCAGATATATTTTTGAATAAATGCAGAAAATTGTAAGTCATTAACTGTTTCTATGATCTTATTTAAATTATCTTGCAGATCGTAAAAAAATATGTTCCGATTTTAAAATACGAAACACAATCATGTTTGATGTGTTTCTAAATATTCTTTCTGTAATTTTATTTTACTAGAAAAAAATAGAAATTTTTGTCGAGTGCTTAAATTTAATAATTTATCTTCGTTAGAAGATAATTGTAATTCTTTCTTGTTGCTAAATATTCCAACGGTTTTCTTTTTTTAGATTAATTACTTCCACTCGGAAAAATATTAGTTGATATTCATTCGTATTATAATTTATCAAAGTCTTTGTGCTTTTTTTGTTTACATCTTGACATTTTTTAAGCATTTGTTTAAGTCAATAATTTTTCATTCTTTTCATTTTTGAAAGAGCAATACTTCATATTTGAAACTTATAAATTGTTTTAAAGATTTAAACGTCTTACTGGCTAACGAATTCGAGCTAAGAATTTTGTTTAAAGTGCATTTTTTATCAAAGAATTCATAAATGAATAATGTATATACAAATGCTTATTTTGTTTCCTTACACTTATTATCAAAGTAAATTCTTTACAGATTAGATTAATAAGCAAAAATAATTTATTTTCTGAAAGAAGAAAAAGTTACAAAAATCGTACTTATTTTTATTCAACTAAAAATGTGCGCACACATGAGAAAATTTACTAATTATGTGTCAGAATATGTAATATAAGTGTAATTTAATTTTCATTAGTAAATAGAATAAGCGAAAAATATTTTTCAACTTAATCATATATATGTGTGTGTGTGTGTAAAATTAGTTTAATTGTTTGCTTCCATTTTAAAAAATCACTAAAATTAAATAAGCTAGTTGTAGGATTTATATTGATTTTAATATTAGAAATACAATTAATTTATTAATAATATAATTTTAAATTTAGTGTCACGTTTAACAAAAAAAAATTTATGTTATTAAAATATAAACCTAACGGAAAAATTAGCTAAAAGTTATTAATAATGTTATTTATGAAAAAGACGCGGGAATTGTTAAGCAGGGTGTAATTATAAGAAAGGTTTTCATTTCCATTCATTTAGGAAGTAATGGATACTTCTATCATTAATATATAATTAAAAACTCAAAAAGAAACGTAAATCTCTATCGAATAAACATTTGTTATGAGATTTATAGAAAAGGAAAGGAAATCGTTTGACAGTCAGTTATTCTTAGAAAAATATTTCTTTCTAGTTATATAAGAAATGACTGCATGAATTTCTAAATTTAAAATATGTTTACAGATTAAATAATCTAATTTTTTTTTCCTAAATGAAATAAATTTGTTTTTTCCCCTCCCAGATTGTGCACTTGTTAACCTGTGACGTATCCGCATAACTTTCAGTAACAAAAGTAGATTATTTAATTAATTATTTGTATCGTTTATTAAAATTTACATTTCGTATGTCGGGAACACCCAAAAATGCGATATTCGAAATTTTTTGCAAGTACAATTATTTAAATTTTATTTAAAAGGAATGCATTTACAGATAGAATTTTTCTTCATTTTTGGAATTTCTTAATTATATACATTTAGTATTACAATATTTAGTGAATAGAAAAAATAGCGTAAAAAACCAAAACAGTTTTACGAGATTATTATATAACTTTTTTTATATAATTATCTCGTAAAACTGTTTTGGTTCGGTAGTTTTATGTGATTTGGGCAAACATATAACTACCGGAATTTTCAGATTAGCTCACAATTGTTAAGTAAATATGTAACTGAAAATTTATATTAAATTTGAGATAAACATTTAATAAATTTAAATGTGAATTTAAAACAAATTCAGCATTAAACTCAATAATTAACATTAAGATTTTTTTATAACATTTTATGTGTAATAATTAAGGTAAAAAATTGTCCGTTATTTTTGTAGAGATTAAGAACATAAAACTATAACGTTTATATGGTTTAACCTAGCAAGCTATACTGTATCCGGAAGAAAAAAAACTGTCTTTGTAATCTGATATAGTGTTAGGGGATGTTTTTATAACGAATAAACCAAATGTAAGTAAAATTTGATATTTGTTTTTCTATTGTAGACCAATTTTAAATTATAAAAATGCGCATTGTTTCAAACTCCGTTAAAAGATTCTATTTAACTCATGCAGAAGAATATTTATATAAAAACTTTTGTCTATAAATGAGCAGTCTCTGTAAGAAATTTAAATACATACATAAAAAAAAATTAACTAAAATAAGGATAAAGATGCCTTTCATTAAAATTATATTATTATTTCCTTATATAAATATTTAGATTTGAAATTTAACTCAGAGCAAAGTTGTTCGCGCTTTTAAAGGTATAATTGCTGAAAATTATAATTTTTTTTAAAGTTTTCACAAATGATTTTAGCTTTGCTTAGAATTTCCAAAATATGTCATAAATGCATAACTTATATTATCCCATAATACTAAGTGAGAGATAATGTTTACAAAGTATTTTTTGAAACATCAAATAAATAAGTAAATATATTTTTGAAAGTTATTTTCTTTTCTTTACTTTTTTTTTTTTGTTGCTGATAATTATTTCTAAAAGAAACGAATTTATTATAATACTGTAATATTATTTTTTAAAAAGTAAGATAGCACTAACATGACAAAATTCAGCATTTCAGAAAGAGTGCAAAAATTATTATTATTATTTTAAAAAAACTGTTGAATAATAATCATATAACATTTAAAAAAAAAATAACAGCAATCTCCCCACCCCCAACCTTTTTAAAAGATGTTTGTGAATAATGAAGTTCATAATATTTAAACAAGTATTTAAAATTGTTTTATGAATATCGATATGCATATAATTAAGGAGATATATTTGGACAAGTTCAAGCACAAACAAAGTAATAATAATTAAAACTAAATGCATATTTTTAAGAAATAAACATTAAATTTTAAAAAGAGAAATCCACTAGAAATTATCATTAGATCTTAAATTTGAGAAGACTTTGAAAAATTTTAATGCAAATTTTAAAACATATTCATTATTAAACCCATTAAATTTTATTTTTTTTAATTCATTATAATTATTTTTTTATTTATTTATTTTGTATCTAAAAATCTTTTCTATTATTTTTGTTTAAATTAAGAACCTAAACCTGAAATACTTACATTGCTTAACCTATCAATCTGTATTGTATCTGATTAAAAATTATACTTCCATATATATAATAGACAATATACACATCTATATTGTTTTTACACAAATGAATGCCTAATATTAACCGTTTTCGAAGTGAAAATTATACTTAGCAATTTTTTACGGTATGCAATGCAACACTGGTATATTCTGATACACATATAATAACATATAATTCTTTTCTTAATAAAAATAATAATAACGCGATTCACTTATTCCATTCACTCATGTCTCGACGTGGCAAAGAATTAAATATTAATTTCAGTTCTATTTATGTTGGAAATATTTTTAACTCAATGCATTTGCTTGCAAGATTATATACATTTGTTTCTTAGCATTAAATCATGAAAAAAGTAAAATATACAAATCATAAGTAAGAGTAAAACCACCCATAAGAACACGTAGAATTGCAAAGTCATGTTCACATTCGAAGACATGTCTTCTAAAAAGACAGATTGTATATTATTAAAACAAAAATTGACTTTTTTTTTTTTTTTTTTTTATTTTATATTTTATGTTAAATAGATGAAGCAAATAAAAAAAAAATATTTTGGAAATAAAAGAATTTTTTTCCTGAAATTGTTGCTTAACTTTTTAATATTTTAAATGGTTGATTTTTTTTCAAATGTTAAAATTTTTAAACCAAAGTTGAGTTATAAATGAACATTTCAAATGAAACAAAAATTAAAAATGAAAGAGCACACCTTTCTAGAGTTTTTAAAAGTATACATAAAACAAAAAATTAATTTTGAATCATATTTATAGTCTGAATCATAGAAATAAAATGACAAAGAGGGTAATAAGGTTTTCATACATGTATAGCAAGTTCACAATTACCTATATTTATACAACATCAAATTAAAATAGATACATATTCTGTGTTTTATATAACCTTGTTCATCATATATACATAATGCTAATGCCATAACCTTGTTTATCATATGTATCATATCTTGTGTATCAGTTGTAGAAAATACAACTTATTGCTTGTCATACATTGATAATACAATTTTAAATCTACAGTTATTTCATTCTCATAATTGTTCCCATTAATCGCCCTTTTGCGGGAATACAAAACAAATCCTTTATTACATGAAATATGTTTTTACTGACGCACGTTATGATTAAATGGATTTGGATGTATCATTTTCTATGTTATTTAGAATCAGTTTTTTTTGTTTTGTGACAAGAAAATTTGAAATAATTTTACAAGAATAGTTGTTCTGGATATCTTTAATATATTTAGGAATGTCATCTAAATACTTTAATACATTTAATATTAATGCATTTTTTTTAAAAAAAAAAAAATAAAGTGTAATAAAGGATTAAACAATATTAATTAAATAAATTTTTTGTAAAATAGTATTTAAGATAGTAGAAGAAATAAAATAAAATTTTATTACTTTTTGATGTGTTATCATAAACCAATTACTAATTATTGAATAAAAAAAAGTACTAATCTAGGTTATATTAATTTAAATAAAATTTTCCTGATTGAAATACATTTTAAGACAAATATGCAATGAAATAGAGATAAATACTTTCCATGACAAACTGTCTCTTTAGAAATGAATACATTTTGAGAAGCAAGTAAAGGATATTTTAAAACCAAAAACTGAATTCGATCAGAAATGATATCACTTATTAAATTAAATAATGCAAAAAACTTATTCAAATATTCACTCTAGAGTTACATGAGATCATCAGTTTAATAAACGGAGAGATAACTTCTGAAGTTTTTTCCTTTTTCTTTTTCTCAAACAATATAGGAATAATTTTCATTCATAAATAGAGAATGAAAAATTTATTCTGAAATTAATATTCCAGTAGAATACGACATTTTTTTAAAGAAAAAATGGGGGAAACAATTGAATTGAAAGAAAAATTATCAACAATTCATAGAATGTCAGTTTCGACTAAAATGATAGAGGGAAGGGTTACCTGTGAACAGCATGGGTAAATTGGCAACTGGCGATGCACTTCCGTAGAAATCGGTCTTTCCTTGCATCCACAGCCGGTACACGTCCGCCGTGGTGGCCCCGTAGCGGCAGGGCAGTTGGTGGGGACAATCTCCGTCGCGAGCCACGCTGTTCTCCCGCTCTTTGGCTCCCACCCCCGAGCAACGCAGCTTCACCTCCCCTTCAATGGTGACCGCGCTCTTAGATACCGCCGGCCATCGAGGGGAGACACGGTCCCTGGTCCAATTCGGTCGCAGTCATCACTTTTTTTTTTACTTTAAAAAATAGTTTTGCACGATAGTTGACACCTCTTCGATAAAATTAGTTGAATCGTCTGATATGACTTTATTTTTCAATATCACACTTGCTACTTTCAAATTGTTTCTTTTTTTGAAATCGTCGGCTTGCTTCTGTTTTTCTTCAAAAAATATCTTTTTTTCTTCTTCTTAATTTTGTTTTGTCTGTTTTCAGATATTGTCCGATTTGTTAACTGAAATTGTGTTTAATTTTTCAAAATCACAATTTCGATGTTCTTTCCTTATTCTTCCGGTATGATGGTATGACTGTAGTGATTCATTTCAAAATTCAAGGTGAAATTTCATGCATGCTATGAATGTTTCAAGAAATTTCTTTTGCTCAAATTGATGTTAAAATAATTTCTGAAAGATATCTCTATAATCTCTAGATTTTATCTTTAAAGCGGGGTTCACTTTCTTGAGGTCAAAAAGGACGAAATGATTTATAAAGCTCAACTATAAATTTTCAAACTTTTAGCCTCTGAAATTCTCGTTTCATAATATTTGAATAAATTCAATAAATTTCGTTTCATAGCTCATAATAACTCATTGAATAAATAACAGGAAATAACATTTAAATGCATTTAGAAATGACATTGCAGTGGATCACAGCTTTTTATACCGTCAGAAGTATACGATTTTTAATGTTGAAAAAGATATTTCTTGAGCGTTTTGAAATTATCAACATCTGAATTAACTTTTGACTTTAAGAGTTATAAACGGTAAATCTATTTTCTTTTACGTCGGTGAAAAATTCATATCGTTCTTTTTTTTTTTCTTAAGTATGAATTTATGTTCTGATATATTTACCTAAGGTAATTTCTTTTTTAAGTCGAATTGTTCCTGTCCAAGTAGGCTTTATCTATGCAGTAGTAGCAAAAATGCTCACATGTCTTTCAGTGCCACAACAGGTGTTTCCAATCTTTACTTCCAATACCAGAGACCAAAGTAAACAGATATCTCTTCACTTATTCGCTTTAGAACATTGTCATTAGAAAATCATTTGGCAATAATTATTGTAGAAAGGAAAGACCAGACTCGTCAGTTTGCAGTGTGAGCGATGCGGGGACTCGTATCGTCTGCATGAGGGGTGAGGAACGGCAGAGCACTGGTGGCTGTCGAGTGAGGAGAGCACGCTTTTCAAGAGGGGAATCGATCCTCCCCCCATTCGCTGCTCCTTCTAAATGCCCTACTAATCGCGTCGTACCCCACGACCGCAACCGCGCGCTCCGGGAATCGACCAATGGGAGCCCGGAACGTCCGATACGCGTGTCAAGTATGTGTTGTTCCCCTCCTCCCCCTTCCGCCAATCAGAGGGCCGGGATTTCGGCCGGGTGGCTGGGGCGTCTTTGGCCCAAGAAATGCTAATGAATTGTAGCTGGCTTCCTTCCCCTCAGGAAAGGGGGGTCCTTCCTCGTGCGGGGAGATCCCGGATACCCCTGGATTTCCTCAATCTAAGAACACCCCCTCTGCCTCTCCACTCCCCCTTCGTCTCGTACCTTTTCCATCCTTGTCATGTTTGCGTGGGAGTAGTAGGGTTTTTCGTTCCTTTCTGTGTTTTCTTTTTGTGACTGTGTGTAACTGCCATCACCTAGGGCTTGCTGGGCATGAAAGTGTTGTGTAAGGGGTTTTGACAGCGTGGAAGAATAAGAAGCTCTGAGGTTGTTATTTACATTCGAGAGGGTTGTTTGTGGGGGATGAGGATTTCAAAGTTGAATCGGGTTTTGTTGTGGGGTGAGTTTTTGACTCTGTTGATAGATGGAATCGCAAGTTTATTCTCGATTTTTTCGATGATTTTCGTGACTTAAGAAAATGTCTGCTAAAGCATCCATGTTGAATGGTTATCATTATAGTCCTCATGTAAAGCAAATGATTTGTCCAATTTCCAAAACTGATTTATTCGGTTGTCTTGATACAAAAGATTTCGGAATGGATCCATCACCGTAATACTTCTTTTTCTTTTTTTCTTCCTGAAAATGTTTCTACCAGAAAAAAAAAAACTCCTTATTTTCATAATAATTGTATAAATTAGCGCAATCTGCTCTTTCAAAAAGTTAAAACCTTTCCCCATCAAAAATATATATTCATTACATTTTATTAAAAGATGCGTCTATTTAAAAATTATAAAATATAATTTACGCTTAATCATATTAAATTGTAATTTACAAAGAAAGACTTTAAGTATCATTGTTTATAAAGTTTAAAAAATTACGTTTTTACGCAATGAATGCTCTTGAACTTCAAGGTTTCTTGAATAAATTTAATTATTAATCATTAACAATATCAATCTAAAAAAACTTAAAACAAGAGTAATCAACTAAGAAATGCTTAACTTCTAACAATATTTGACTGTATTTAAAGATTAACGGAACATTATCAGATAGCTCTAGAAAACTTTTATTCCATTTTTGTTCTGATAAATCGAAGCTGGAAAAAGACATTATAACTGTATATTGTAGCAAACAAATCCCCGGAAAGTGCTTAACAGATGTCAATATGTATATGTTCACATAAAAAGAGAAAAAACTTACATTATTCTGATATTAACTTTGTTGTTCATTGTTTAGCAACCTTAATTTTTTCGATGGCTTTATCAAATAAAGGAAATCTTTAAAAAAAAAAAAAAGAATTTTTTATAGGAAATTTAATAGGAAAAAAATTTTTAATCGGAAATTTAATAGGAAAAAATTTTTAATCGGAAATTTAATAAGAAAAAAATTTTAAAAGAAAATTTACTAGAAAAAAAAAATTTAAAAGAAAATTTACAAGAAAAAAATTTAATAATTTTTTTCAATTATAAAAATTCAAACTGACGAGTATTTTGATGTGAGTTCTATGTTAATGAGATAAATTGTTCAATTCCCTTTTCAATGAAAGTAAATGGTTTTTTGACACACCCTTATGTTTATTTAACTCTGTGTATCAATCTTCTTCGATTGGAACATGATATTTATCCTCATATACAATAAATATATGGTGTTTCAGTTAAGAAAGTCCATTATATATATATATATATATATCAAATTAAATTGAATGAATTACAATTAAAGTTAACTTTACTGCATGTAAAACAATAATTACAGGGTTATTTTTTATGAGAATGTTGAAATATCTTCACAGAGAATCTTTACATATTTGCAAAACATTATATGTTATTTTTATAAGTGTAAGCTTATTAATTTCCTTTGTTAGTATGGCGCTATCTAGGTCATTTTACAGTAATTCCGGCTGGAGTGTGGATGTGGATCCAGTAAATATGTCAACCCGCCTTTTCAATCTTATGCTTGAAACAGCAATTTGAATTTACCAAACGCAGCACATTGTTTTGATTGTTGCTTGGTTTTTTGCGTGTAGTGATGAATCCAGGTTTCATCGATGGTATCAATTCGAGGTAAAATGATGATCGGAGCTCGACGTGGCAGTAATCCAAACTAACCCTTGAATCAGTGTCAGATTTGTTTTTACAACATTTGATAAACGGCAAAACACAATGGCAACACCAAATTGCCTTGGCAACGCCATCTGTCATCTAAACAGATACTTTTTGAAGCACTCTCGTTCTTAGCCAATAGTTGCTTTCTGTGTAATCTTCAAGAAGGTTAATTAGGGCAAATTAAAGTTTTTCGACTTCTTTTTGACCATGTCCCACCTAAACTTTTCTAAAATTCGGATGTGACTTCTACACAAGCTTACACCGCATGTTCATGACACAGGATTTAATTAATAGAAAAAATTACCAGGACTTTGTTAAGATAGGAACAGTACATATATGCTAATTTAAAATTGAGATATCACCAGTTCTACTTTTAATACGAGTTAAATCATAACAGGAGATTGTTATGTTTTTAATTTCGATGGGCTAATTTTTGAATTTCACCGCCCTCCTAATTCAAATCACCCATTTATAGAAGGGGGGGCTACGCCTGATGGTGTGCCAACATCAGCCGGTCTCATGCCCGAATAAAATGAGAGGGTTATATTATCCTCGAGTGTCGTAAAATAACTTTGTTCTTACTTAAGGTAAAGTCACAAACATTATGCAGACAGCAATGCTTGTGACTCAATTTTGTGGACGGGAAGTCACACTCTCCTCGGATGCTAAAATTGGAGGTTGGACCAGTAGTGAAGTAACACGGCTGTATCTGGCCTATAGCTGTAGATGAATATCCAATTGGTACACAGCCGTGGCAGCAGCCACAGGCACTGTCCTCGGCAGCTAAATAAGGAGGTACTCTCCGCAGATGTTTATAAAAGAGGTACCTTCGGTCGTGAAACGAGACAAATTATGTTTAGTTGATGGCATACAATGTACATCTGGTGTTTCGTGTCAAAGAGTAGTTTGCACATCTCCCAGGTGTTCAACTTTGAGGCGAGTAACATCGAGACCGCATAGCTATACTAAGTATGGTTGTTGCAATGTTTCTTGCTGGCACAATGTTAGCTGTGGTTTTAACTATGGACACGACTGTGAAATAAGGGTGCCCTCTTCACTAGTGTTAAAATTAGAGAAAAGTAAGACTGTCTGACGTTCCAGTCTTCTCTGCCATCCAGATACCAGCTAGTTCTAAGCCCGGGAAGGAAACAGGGAGGGAGGATTCAAGTCCATGACATGCTGTGGCTTATCCATAGGCACCTTTCCCGTGTGCCAAGAAGGAGGTTCCTACCTAAGATGTTTAAATAGAGCGAGAGTGTTTTTTGCGAGGAGGAAAGTTGTTTGAGAGTAGGAATGAAAGCATTAGAAATAGTTAAGGCAGGGACAATCCAGGTGTGCACCAGTGCATCGAGTAGGGTGGGGTGCGTGAATCGCTATCTTCGGGGCTTAGTCTGAAGGATTTTCACCAGGCGATATCTCATTTCAAACCCGTAGTATACAAAATGTGGAGCGGGGAGGTTGATGTCCAACTAAGCGGAGTGGGAGAACTACTCCCGTAGAAAAAAAAAATATTTAAGACGAAGCTGAGTTAAGTAACTTATTTTTCTTATGTTTTCGATATTTCTGGATATTGGAAATTGGTGTAATATTTATATAAACACTAAGGTTTGATCAAGTGAGAAATAATTTATTCAATATTTTCGTGCGCTATGCTTAGAAACATCAAAGCTTGTTGAAAAAAAAAAGCAAAGAAAAATTCACAGCCCCTTTGTTTAAAATCAATATCAAAAATTAATTCAGACATAGTAGTTATAAAGTGTTCCTTAAAACTTCCAAATTCTTTCAATTAACTCGAGTGTTCATTAAAATAGTCAGTTTTTTAAAGTATTTTGCCTTACTATTTTCAACGTTTGCAATTTTGATCTTCATATTATAAATACATTTCTAATAATTCTATATATGTTAATAAATTGCTAAAATCTTTCAGGTTTTTTTTATTATTATTATTTTTTCTTATCAACATTTAAAAATTTTCTCAAATTATCGAAAAATGCTTACTGCTAAGTATAGTACTAAGATGAAGATATTCAGAAACTTCAATTGGCCCTATCCAAAAAAATTTACAATTTTTAAATGAATTTTCGGATGAAATGATGAAAAATCACAAAGCGAATTTTCTTAATAAATCTCTTGTAAAATAACCAACCCTTTAATTTTTATTGAATGTTGATATTCATATTCTACGAAATATTTAATGAAAATGATTCGCGCGAGCGAACATTTTTAGGTTTGTTAATTAGTCTTGGATATGATAATGTGCAACTAAGAAACTTTTTTACCAATACAGAAAAGTGTGGTTCCTTCCTTCTTTCTATTTTATGTAAATATATTATAATTTTTATTATTCGTTTTATCATTATTTTGAAATTTTAATTCCAGAAAAGTATTAAATATTGCGCATGCATAAAGGGCTTAATAAGCAGTTGATTGAAATTTGTATCTTTTAAATTACATAATCAAACAAGTATAATAAATATACTCGATTCTCATGATATAATTGCTTTATTTTGTAATGAAGACAAAAAAAAAAAGTGCTTTAGCAAGCAACGAAGTTTTCTTTGTTGCGCGCGCGCGCGCTTTTAGATGTTAGGAATTTCAAAATATAAATTATGCAATTACATCTCCTTGTAGAGTTTGAAATTTTATTGCCAAAGTTAGTGATAAGTATTTTTTAATATGCTCAGTAATAATAAATAATACTTTTAATAATAATAATAAACTAAATATCTATTTGATACATCTCGAATAATAAATATAATAAGTACGCAGGTTTGAAGCTATCAACTCTGATTTAATGTTCTCTCATATTTACAAATCAAATGTGTAACATAGGCTGTTCGCGATACTGCCCTCTGATTAAAATCTGTGATTTCATTCTGATTTCATATTGAAGTTCCCAACTTCTTCCCAAATTAAATGTGGCGATAATTAAGTAAACGTTAGAATGGAATGAATAGTCGCATAAAAGCGACAGAAAATTGAAGAGAATAACAATAAGGTTAAGGTGATGGGAAATGTTTGGGAGTGATGTGCACGGAAGTTTTCCAGCGTGTAAAGTAGATCTGAGGAGATTAGGACTCAACGCTATCGGAGCAACTAAATACTTGAAGGAGGTACTCGCATCGTATTCCGGTAAGCATATTCTTTGACAGATTAAGAATTTGTAAGAACTTACGGAGATGGAGTAAGTATCTTCCTTATTTGTGAGGATTAATGAAAGATAATTTAGATATAATTGACTATTTTAATAACCTTGTGCTTGAACATAAATTATACTTAAACTTTGTGATTAGAGTAATAGTTAAGATGCTAGACGAGACGCATTTTGGGATGTCAGCACAATAGTAGCCCACAGAAGTGTAAATTTAAAGAATTAAATAACCGAGACACATTTAAATTAAGTCTCCATTTTTTACAGGTTTAGTTAACTTAATTTTTATTGTTTATTCTTTTGATACAATACACACTGAACCCACCTCACCTCTTTAAAAAAACACTTATTTAATGTTCTTCACCAGCAAAGAGTTGTACAGTCGAGAGAAAGGAAAAGAAACCTTTCTCTGACGTCTGCTCAAATAAGTGGTCACGGCGGCAAACAGACCATTAAAACCCTTCGGGCTTTTCACTCGGGTTTCCTATTTAGTTGAGCAAACACGTGTCCGAATGGACCCTGGCTTTTGTTTTATGTGCTCTCTTCCAAACACGGGTGGGGACGGTGATGACTTTGACGCTAAGAACTACCTCTGAAATCCGAGAACGCGACACACGGTCGTAATTTGAAGTAGTGGGGGTGGTGTTGGGTTGATCACTTAAAGAAATCTTATATCATTATTCGATCGCTGAAAAGAAACTGGATAAATGAATTAATTTGAGAAAGAGTTCATGAGATAGTCTTTAATATTTTATTATGCTGGAATTTTAATGCTGGAATACGATTCTGAATCCGGCGGTAACACAATTATCTACCCAGAAGAATTCGAAAAATGTTATATACAATTAATGTTTTACAATTACGGAAACAGTGAAGTAAAATGAATACTATTAACGTAGTAGATTAATAAATACTAAAATATTAGTGTGAAATAATTAACCCAGAATTAGGGCCAGCAGAAGCTCACAATAGGATTGATAGTTTATTAACGAAGCACTTAGAAGTAAAAAACACGAGAGCTACTGTCGACGGACCCCGTAATTTTGAGCCTTGATTAAGTAACAAGGACAACAACTGAGCCGTCACCTCTGTCTCCAAACTTTCACACTATGGCGATGGGAGTACTTGGGACCTCAAAAGATTTAACATGAATCAGATTTAACAGATCTTCGATGGTACCTAGCTTGAACCATCGACTCAACGGAAACAACGCCGGCTGCGAATACGCGTCCATGACCACTAAGGTACAGCGACCACAAGCTCACAGTATCTGTTCGGAAGTCAAGTCCGTGCCTTCTTAATATTTGGCATAATATGTGCTGCATTATGAACACATGACATCACCGACTCGAGCCAATATCACAACAATCAGACCTAAATTAGGACATATAAATAATAATAATTCCTTTCCCTCTTTCATATGATAACTATCACGAACAATTAAGTGACATCTTAAGGAACAATTAAGGAATTTGTTATTTTACTTCTTCCATAAGAGTTTTAAACCTGCCTTCGCCAAATATTAAAGAATCTTAACAAAACTTGGAAAACTTTTTTAGATAGAAAAATTAACTAATATAATTCACACGTCATTTCGAAGCAATGTAACCAAGGATGGGGATATTGTGTTTAACATCAATTTGATTACGAAACCTGATTGCTCAAGAAAGTAAACTGACTTTATTTTCCCTCAAATATGTACAGTAACAAATATAAATCATTTGGAGTGATTTTGTAGAGTGGAATTTATTCGAATACATCTGAGATTTTGTTCAAGGATTCTAAAGTTCAAGTGCACAAAAGAACAGCTTTTTGAAACTGAACAGAAAGTTCATCTAAAAAAGAAAATTGGAATTTCTTTCGAAAATCTACCAACAATATATATATATATATATATATATATATATATATATATATATATATAGGGTGTGTGGATGGGTGAGTATGTGTACATATATATACACACGCATACGTTCGCGTGCACACACAGACCAAACCAAAAACCAAAGAACAGTTCTTTAAAGAAAAACAGTACAGGAATCATATATTTTATCTTTAACATTGTAGGCGAAATATGGTAACATTTTAAACATAAAATAAAGAACCAACTCATACACAAATGAAGAGTATTGTAAAATATGATGCTATGTACAGGAATTAGACATCAGAACAAAATACAACGAGAAACGTTAAACGCGAATTTTTTTTTCTTTAACAAGAAAAAGGGGACTTAATTTTTTTCATTTTAAGCAACTTCGTGTGTGTGTACTGTACCAAAAGTATCACCTATATTTTTGCTGTAGTAAAATTTTATTCATTGGATTTCCTACTGAAATTTGCACTTGTTGGTTAATACATTGGATGTCTGAAAGTTCCTCCCTCTCTCTGTACACACGCACGCACGCACGCACACACACACACACACTACACGCAGAGAGAGACAGACAGACTGATAGATAGATGGATGGATGGATAGAGTGCTTCGAAACTCATGGGCAAAAATTTAAAGAGTGATAGGAAACACCTAGACAAGCAATTTTCAACAAAAATGCAAAGGCGGAGAGCAAGTGGTAAACGACTAGAAGGCATTGTAATGGAAAGCATAAACCGCGAGCTTCCTACACATTGTCATTTCAACCTTGTATTTCTGTAGGCATGGCGACGTAAAGTAATCAAGAAAAGATCATAGCCTGAAAAACTTTTGATGTCTGGACGTGGTTTCATTACTCGTAGATACACACACACATACACACACACACTCACACACATATATATATATATATACAAAGTGGGTTGGATTTTGTATATATATAGTCCAAGACATCGTAATATATACAATATTTGCGATTTAAATAATTATAATTTAATGAAAAGAAGCAAAAACTTATTATTTTTTAAAGAGAAAAAATTAATTATTTCCTCCATCTTCATTTTCAGCAAAATACTAGTATGTTTTCATTCTGATTTCCATGCTATTGAAAGTGCAATTAGATTTATTTAAAACACAAAAGAAAAATAAATTCTCTGATTTATTTTTATTAACTCAAAACATAATGATTTAAAAAAAAAAATCTCCGATATCGTTTCGAGTTAACCGATTTTTGTTTC
>BMAW01020911.1:1162403-1340175 GCA_019974015.1 Nephila pilipes | reverse complement strand
TATATATATATATATATATATATATATATATATATATATATATATAGGGTGTGTGGATGGGTGAGTATGTGTACATATATATACACACGCATACGTTCGCGTGCACACACAGACCAAACCAAAAACCAAAGAACAGTTCTTTAAAGAAAAACAGTACAGGAATCATATATTTTATCTTTAACATTGTAGGCGAAATATGGTAACATTTTAAACATAAAATAAAGAACCAACTCATACACAAATGAAGAGTATTGTAAAATATGATGCTATGTACAGGAATTAGACATCAGAACAAAATACAACGAGAAACGTTAAACGCGAATTTTTTTTTCTTGAACAAGAAAAAGGGGACTTAATTTTTTTCATTTTAAGCAACTTCGTGTGTGTGTACTGTACCAAAAGTATCACCTATATTTTTGCTGTAGTAAAATTTTATTCATTGGATTTCCTACTGAAATTTGCACTTGTTGGTTAATACATTGGATGTCTGAAAGTTCCTCCCTCTCTCTGTACACACGCACGCACGCACACACACACACACACACTACACGCAGAGAGAGACAGACAGACTGATAGATAGATGGATGGATGGATAGAGTGCTTCGAAACTCATGGGCAAAAATTTAAAGAGTGATAGGAAACACCTAGACAAGCAATTTTCAACAAAAATGCAAAGGCGGAGAGCAAGTGGTAAACGACTAGAAGGCATTGTAATGGAAAGCATAAACCGCGAGCTTCCTACACATTGTCATTTCAACCTTGTATTTCTGTAGGCATGGCGACGTAAAGTAATCAAGAAAAGATCATAGCCTGAAAAACTTTTGATGTCTGGACGTGGTTTCATTACTCGTAGATACACACACACATACACACACACACTCACACACATATATATATATATATACAAAGTGGGTTGGATTTTGTATATATATAGTCCAAGACATCGTAATATATACAATATTTGCGATTTAAATAATTATAATTTAATGAAAAGAAGCAAAAACTTATTATTTTTTAAAGAGAAAAAATTAATTATTTCCTCCATCTTCATTTTCAGCAAAATACTAGTATGTTTTCATTCTGATTTCCATGCTATTGAAAGTGCAATTAGATTTATTTAAAACACAAAAGAAAAATAAATTCTCTGATTTATTTTTATTAACTCAAAACATAATGATTTAAAAAAAAAATCTCCGATAACCGTTCCAATTAACCCAATTTTGTTTCCGTATATATATATATATATATATATATATATATATATATATATATATATATATATATAGTGGTAGACAAAATTGTGGACACTTTTGGAAATTTTTATGTTTTTTGACTTTGAATGCTTATAGAAAATGTTACGTTTCACAAAATGAAAAGTCGCATACATAATTTTAAAGAGAATTTAATATTAAATTCAAAAAACAAAATTGAAATATTTGCAATACAAAGAAGTTATACGTACAAAAACAAACACAGTTATAACGTGGTTTGTGATGTCTAACTTTCCTGGCTAATCCTTACTCTTGTTGTGGAAACCAATCAAATGTTAGTAACTGCCAGTAGGAGCTAACATCATATTTACATTTAGAATAAGTCATTATTGTGCTTTGTTCTATAGAAGAGGGGAAGATTGCTTCTTATGTAATTAAATTGCAATTAAGAATTGAAAAAATTTTGATATTTAGTCAAGAAGCTTCGATTTTGGTTTGATTTTATTAACTTCGCACTAGAAGCAGCACGAGGACGATTGTTAGTCACGAAGCAATTACATCAAATAAAAGAGTAGATTAAACACCTAGAAAGAAATATAATATTATTGTGATACGAGAAAGTAGACTTTCATATGCTGAAATTGCAAGACGTGGGGGATGTAGTGATTACAACTGGAGTCTGGAAGTTTTGCTTACGATATCAGAAGACAAATTCAATAAAAGCAAACCAGGAAAATTCCGAAAAAGGTGTACCACATCTGTTGAGGAAAGAAGGATAAAAAAGATTATGTATCCAAGATTGAAGAATGTCATCAAGGGCCATCAGAAGTTATCTGAATGATGCTGTTGTTTCTGTCAGTTCTAGAATAATCAGGAGAAGATTAATAGATATTGAACTAAAAAGCAGAATTCCACGAAAAAAGCCTTATTTAAATTTACAGCAACGCAAAAAACGATTACAGTGGGCAAAGGAATGCATTAATTTAGCAGATGATCAATGGTCACAAGTTATATGAAGCAATGAAACTAAGATACAGTTATTCGGTAGTGATGGGCGAAAATATGTAATACGTAGAATCGAAGATCCACATCCTCACTATATTCAGGCAGCAGTGAAGAACTTGCATTATGTTATGATTTGGTCATGCATGGCAGCAGACGGTACTGGTCGCCTTCATGTCATCTATAGGACACAGAATGCCAGAAAATACATTGACAATATTCTAGATCCCAAACTTATACCTTCCATCAGGGATCTCATTCCTAACATCAATGCTTCATTCATTTTTTAGCAGTATTCAGCCCCCTGCCACACATCAAAATTATCGAAAGAGTAACTTAGTACAAAGAGCACTGAATTGTTGTCCTGGCCAGGAAAAAGTCCTGACCTCAATTTTATCGAAAAATTGTGGCACAGTTTGAAAACTCTTGTCCGAATGAGGTTCCCATTAATTAAAATTGATCAAATCCAGGTTACAATTGTGTTTCCTGGCATCATGTTATGACGAAGGAAGAGCTTAAAACTATCATCAGCTCAATGAAACATAGATGTGAAGCTGTTATAAAAATGACTACCCTACTAACTGCAGATAACTCAATGCAATCATCAGTATCTAATGTATACCGATAATTATTGCTACTGAACTCTCTTTGTATTACAAATAATTCAGCTTTGTTTTTTGTATTAAATTCAGAATTACATTTTCTTTAAAATGATATATACAACTTTGCAGTTTGTGAAACGTAACGTTTTTTATACGCATACTTTCAAAAACACAAAAATTTCCAAAAGTGTCCACAATTTTTGTATATATATATATATATATATATATATATATATATATATATATATATGTGTGTGTGTGTGTGTGTGTGTGTGTGTGTGTGTACTTCATAGCAAAAAAAAAAAAAACGATGCACCTAGAAGGAGTTGTTCGATGCAGACAAAAACTGGTGAATAGGAAAATTATGTACAGAATAGAGAATGATTAAAATGTCAGAAAGATTAAATGATTTATTTCAGAGTTACAAAGTAACGAGTACAATGAGGTGTTGATCCACCTCTAGCCTGGATTAAGCTCCCTTATGGTCTCCTGCGATATTCCTTGCCAATTTTGTTCCAAATGTCGGGCGTGGTCATCAACATATCCTCGTATATGCAATCGCCTTCCCATCATATCCCAGTCATGCTCGGTTGGAAAGAGGCTAAGGTAGTGTTTGACAAGTTATAAGACTAAGTTTGACAAGTTATAAGACAAGTTAAGTTATAAGACTGGCTGGCTAAGGTAGTGTTTGACAAGTTATAAGACAGTTCATAACAACATGTGTCGTATGTGGTCTGGCATTATAATGCTGAAAAATAAGGCCAAGGTACAGCAAAAGGAACGTTGGCAAAACAGGCCTCAGAATGTCGTTGACGTACCGCTTTTCTGTAAGTGTGCCTCTAATGAAGACCAAAGGGGTTCGGCTGTCAAAGGAAGCGGCACCCCAAACCTAATTCCTAGTTAAGAGCCTGTGTGGCGTGTAACAGTGAAAACAGGATCGGTACTCTACCCTGCGCGTCTACAGACACGTCTTCGATTATCGTTAGGACATGGTTGGAAGCAGGACTCGTCGCTAAAAACTATACGTCCTCAGTCAGCATCATTCCAACCTGAACGAGCCAAGCACTACTGTAATCTGTCTCGACAGTGTGCAGGCGTGAATGGGGACATAGCGGTAGGTACGAGAGTAGATTTCGCTCTATCAGCCGTCTGTGAATGGTCATGGTGGACAAGCGTGTGCGGGTCGCACGTCTGATAGTTGATAACGATGAATCAGGTACTGTGACAACTGATCTGACAATCACTCTGTCCTACCGATCTGCTGTGGCTTTAGGTCGACCACTACCATCATGACGCTGAAATCTGCCATTGTTCACCCATTCTTGCCAGCATCTTCTAATCGTCTCATCGCTTCAACCCATATGACGGAAGATTTGACCAACCTGCTTATTTCAATCCAATGATACGACCTCTTTCAAACTCTGACAGTTGCTCATAATGAGCTCATATCCTGCGGCGAGGCATTTTTTTAGTCTTGAAAAGGTATCCTAATTTGCAATGTAACAGAAAATTTGGCCATCAGATTGAGAATCGCTTCTTAAATATACCTGCTGAGTGCGCAGTTCCTATGCGCTGTAACTCCCTCTATTCATTCATTGGACACCAAATTTTAATCATTTGCATGTTCGGTCTAAATGTGTTTGCACACGAAATTTCATTACAATCGGGCAACTTCTTGATGCTTTGTTTTTTTTGTAATAGTATATATATATATATATATATATATATATATATGTGTGTGTGTGTGTGTGTGTGTGTGTCTATGTGTGTAATGACTTCACTTAAATTAAATTAAATTTCTAATTTTTCTAATATTTTTAACATTTCTAGCAGGAAGTTCATCATATTTAATGATGCAAATCTTTTTGAGCTTCTAATTTATTTGATCACACAATATAAAAATGCTCATATCTGGTTTCCTCTGGTTCCATATGCGGAGATTTAATAAAAGACTTCCTGACTGCAGCTAAAATATCTAAAGATTCCTCCATCTGATATCATGTGATCTGTAAAAATCCTTGAACGTTAATTCCAAGGAAGGAGAATTTCGCTCCCCTTCGCTGTAGCAGCTACGGCGAAACGATGCATCCTGCGTCCGTCAAGATGTAATTGCCTCTCTCTCTTGTAAAATTAATAAATGTATAATTTGAACTATTTAGCGCTTTTTCGTTGTGCCACGACTGACTCACAGACTAATTAAAAAACAACTGCATTGTTAATTCCTTTCATATAAACACACACACACACACACACACACACACACACACACATATATATATATATATATATATATATATCATATTTAAACAAGGTGATTATTATTAAAGTTAAAGTTTCAAAATGCTGTAAAAAAAGATCAAGAATGACTGATCAGAATGACGTCAAATTTGAAAGAAATATTATTGAAGAAGGGGGGAAACGTATGGCATAAGAAAAAAAAAATTTAAATTTTAGCAACAGATGGCGCTGTAAGAATCATAATTTAAAATTGTTCGATTACAAATGAATCGTAAAATAACGACTAAGGTGTAAGTTACATGTTAAACCAACTGCACTGTTCAGTGTGCATGACTGCACAGGTGTGATATTGTTGGTCACGTAAGCCCATCCATCACGGCAAGGTCATATCACATCGGATGGGAAAAATTGGTTTTTAATTGTCCTGAGGACAAAATCACATAAAAAGCATTCATCAAATCGGTTTTTAAATTTCGCGAAACTAGCGCAAAACATGTTCAATATGTTGTCCATCGTTGTGTGCAACAAGATGAAATCGAGAAACAGCATGTTCCTGAACTGATTGAAATGTCTCCGGGGTCACGTTCAGAATGTGTTGCGCAATGCGTGCCTTCAGTTCAGCACTGTGCAATTGGAGCACTGAACACAGCATCTATCAGATAACCCCACAGTCAGAAGTCACACGGATTAAAATCGGGTGATTGGGGTGGCCAGGCTGTAGGGAAATGACGGCTGATAATTCTAGCATTTCCGAAATGCGTTTATTTCAGCAGCTACTTCACTGGATTTGCAATGTGCGGAGCAGCGCCATCTTGCATAAAAATGATCCCATCCACACTGTTGAAGATCTGGAATGACATGATTACGTAAAAGACTCTCATAGCGCTGACCAGTGACGGTAACGGTAACAGGACCGGAAGCACCCGTCTCCTCGAAAAAATATGGCCCTATGATAAATGATGTCGTAAACCCGCACCACACAGAGACTTTTGCAGGATGAAGTGGTACAGGTTGAATTGCGAGTGGATTGTCTGTTGCCCATATTCGGCAATTCTGTGCATTGGCATATCCTGTCAGACGGAAATGGGCTTTGTCTGTCCACATAATTTTCCACGGCCATTCATTGTCTACTTCCATGTGAGCAAGAAATTCCAAAATAAAAGTCTCTCTTGCTCGCAGGTCAGAAGGAAATAACTCCTGCACATGGCTAATTTTGTAAGGATAGCAATGAAGGATGTTTCGTAGAATTTTATGCACCGTGCTCACAGGCCAGTCCAATGTTCGGGTAATTCCACGTGCACTGCACGATTGCACACCATTATTCGATTCCTGCTGTTACCACTTCTTCAACGACCGTCGAATTAATTTTTTTCCTTCCCTCTACCAGATTGCACATCAAAAGAACCTATATTTTCAAATTTCTCAATCATTTTCTCCAGACCATTGACAATCATTGATCCAACGCCTTTTTTTAATAACCTTGACTGTCCGGAACTTCTGCAGAGCTACAGGTGCACAGTCAATGTTCTTGTAAAAAAGCTTTACAAGCAGAATGCGGTCCTTTAGTGAGACAGTCATGGCAAACTTTTCAAACGCATCTGTGTACCCGGTGTTTTTACAACTGAAATGAGTTGTACGCATGACAGGTAATTTTATTTACATATTCTGATGCTTTCAACGCAATCTGTTGCTAAAATTGGAACTTTTTTTCTTTTCTTATGCCATACGTTTCCCCCCTTCTTCAGTAATATTCCGTTCAAATTTGACGTCATTCTGATCAGTCGTTCTTTTTTTTTTTTTTTTTGCTGCGTTTTGAAACTTTAACTTTAATAATAATCACCCTGTATATATTTATGTATGTATGTATGTATTACCACAATTTAGTGTTGTTTCAAGAATACAAATAATGTGCTTCTTAATAAGATTTACTAGCTGTGTAACAAAAAATTTCTGGAATTTCTCTTTATAATCAAGATGTAGAATTACAAGACAAAGACATAGTACTTTTCCTTATACGCATACAATCTTTTAGTTTCACCGATTCATATTTTATTCTTCAGTTCCTGTAAAGTAACATTTAAGTTTTTTAAATTGATATTTTTTCCCTTCAGTTTTTTATTTCAATTTTTGAAAAGAGATTAAAGGGAGACATTCTTGATTCTCCACACATACAATAAAATACTTAGCGTTCTGTCATTTCATCCTGAAATTGGAGGAAACCATCAATATTATATAAAAAATAAAGTTTTTGTGCTACTGTTGGAAATTAAATTACTCTACTTTTTGATTGCTCATATACCACTCCCGCGGTTGTCGAGTGGTCATGGTCGTGAATTCATAGCCGACGTTGTTGAGGGATTGATACACCTTAAATCTTTCAGGATGGGATGGTTTGGAAGTTTGGACATGGACAGCCAGCTTAGGTGTCGTCTTCTTCATTTGACTGCAGATCAAAATTACAATGCCTTCGCCTATAGTCCTCGTGTAACACCACAGTGCGATGTAAATAAAACAATCTATCCTATACTACAGATTTTCACCTAACAATATCCAATATCAACATAGGCAACGATGATTTAAAAATGCAATTTTTAACAAGTCCCTGCGTGAACTCATACGGGGTTGGACTCCATCGAACTTGCGTTTAGAATATCTAACAGGATCCAGTGATTATAATTGGTCATATATGAATTTATAAGTTTCTAATCTAAATAAATAAAAAAGTATCTTTTACAACTGAAAATTTCTTTGGTAATACGAAGAAATTCTCTAAGGACAAGTTAGTGAAACGGAAAGGTATCTTATGTTAGGTATAATATTAAGCAGAAAAAAATTATGTGGAAGCCACTAAAAGAACAATGACTTATATAAAAGTGTATTTTAACTATAATTAATTCTTAAATAATTACATAATATATCATAAAAAATTTTATACGATTTTTTTTTTCAAATTTAATTAAACATGAGTTGATAGCTGAAAGTGAGAATTCACTGAAATAACACTTTTTTAAATAATTATTCATAAACTGTAATTCCCTTTCTTCATTACTCAGCTCTTGCGCTATATATCAGTTCAATATATTAGTCAAAAGTCACTAAATTCCAATTGAAGAGACGCAAGAACAATCTAAAATACTTTATTAATAATCACTGATGGATAGATAAGGTCGTTCTCTCTTGAATCTCACTCTACTCATAAATTCTAAATTATTACCAATTAATAATTTTTTAGCTTACCAATTCTCTCCTTTGATTCAATCCCTTCTTACAAACAGCTGATTCTTACATTGATACTTTAACTAGAATTCGCTTCAATCTGCTAAACTAATTAAGATGCTTCAATCCAAATTATAAATCTTTATCAGCAAGTCGTTATCTTTTTTATCCCTTTCATGGGAAATAGAGGAATATTATATTTCTTATTAATATCATTACCTCTAATTCATTTCATTTTACTTTTATCTTTATCTATCTTACCTAATCACGTTTTGTTTGGTTGGTAAAGAGTTGGAATTTTATGGAATTCAAATTATTATAAATTTTTTTAGGTTAGAGAAGGGAAAATCACGAATAGCAAAATGTTTTCTCACTACATTTACTTTATTGACTGCAATTCGCCTACAAAAAATAAAGTCTTACATTAAATTACATTGTAACAAACCAGCATTATAGCACAAACGAAATCTCTTTTTGACGATTCGCCTCATCATCGGCTGTCAGTCTGGTCACGATTTCGCCAACAACCCCTCTTTCTATCTCCCTCTGTCCATGCCAATTACCGCTCGGACATCCAACCCTTTTCTTCTTTGTGCCCTCCACTCATATCGGACCCCCGTTGTAGTTAAAATATTTGCTCTATCTCTGGATGCGTTGGCGGATACAGAGCATTAGTTTTCGTCCGAAGGGGGGAACCCTTGACCGATGGTCAGTGACTTCCGCGCGCTGACCCCATTGAATTTCCGGTCCTTCCTCCCCTTTGATGCTGTAACTTCATTTCCATGTGTATAGGGATGACTGACCCATTACTGGGTGGACGGTGGTCAAGAAAGATAGATCTGCTGCAGGCTAATGATGCAGAAGTTTTCGGAGATTCACATTAGTGTTGCTGTTGTTGTGAAGTTATTTTCTAGATGGAGAAAGAGATGGCGATTGACGGACAGAGGGATGGCTTGAGAGAAATGGTCTCGGTTTAAACAGGATTCGAAACCAAAAGAAATATTTTATTTCCCTGAACAAGAAAGTATTTTTTTTTGCATCTATTACAGTTAACAGTCGTTACAACAGAATAAATATTTTTGAATGTCTTTTTTTCCAGCTTTTTAAAAATTGAAAATGCAGGCTAGAAGCGAACTAAGCATTTAATATTAAAGTCTTATTTTTTAAGTTAACCAATCAAATCATAAAGCATTTCCAAAAAATAAGAATGCTACGGGAAATATCGTAATGCTTGACGAGAATTTGTAGAATATTAAGCTATAGAATATGATTCTCAAGAGAATATTTTAATTAATCAATTACATTTATATAAAATTTTTTAAAAAAATGACTATTAAATTTAAATAAAATAACTTAAATTACAAAATAAATCCAATCAATTTCATTTATATCGTTTTATTATTTTTCATAATTAGGTAATATTTTACTCATCGTAAAAGTGTCTGTTACAATAAATTTATGTTTTAGTTCTTAAAAATATTCGTAATAATGTAATAAGTATTTATTATGATAGATATAGGTTTCTGTATCAACATTCCTTTTCTTTGGATATCAGTTCTAAATGGCAAATACTAATTTCAGTCTCATAGCTAAATGTAATAAAAACGTGGTTTTTCATTCATGTAAATACTAAAATGATTTGTAAATTGAACTTAGAGTGAAAGAACGAATACAAAGCTCTCTAAAATTAAACTATATGTGAAGAGTATTAAACACATTAATATATCAAAAGATTCAATACATAATAAAAATATTATTCATGTAATTTGTGACAGAAACATTGGCTATGATACAAAAAGTAATATTATCTATTTTATATCAAGATTTTTATAAGTATAACTCAGCATAGTTATTAATCGATTTTTTAATTGATTTTCACATCGTTAATCTATCCTGCAATTTCTAACATGGCATTTAATAGGTGCGCCTCATGTTCATGAAAAATTCATTTAAATGTAAAATATTTAAGTACTTAAGAGTGTATTTAAAACGTTTAATGAGAGAATTGCATATCCCCAAAATCCACTACACATCTCTTTGATATGTTCAAATCCGAGTATTTCCCGTTCCACTCAGTTATATCGTTAACTACAAACAACTCTTATTTCTTCCATACCCCGTTTAAATCAAGCACCTCTCACTCGTTAGCTTCCATTCAGAATGGAGACAAAAGAATTTTTTCTCTGTTAAACCTCTTCTGCTTTATTTCGGCGATCCCCTCTCTTTGCCTGGTCCCGCCAAGGGTCCTTTGAGCTGTGCTCTAAAAGACGAAGGCACGCGACTAGTAGGGGATTGCAAAACGGCGCACACGTGCAGATTTGAGTAGAAAGTAGCTGGGAATCACACACACATACAGTTATCGATATGAGCTATGTATGGAAAGGTTTTAAGGGGGCAAAACTATGCAAGTAGAATAATGTATGTATTTAGAATTGTTCCTGTCAAAATGAGGATTTTATCATTGAAAAGAATTATGTGGTATAAAAACGTTAAGAAACTTATCTAATGATATATTATTAGGAAACATTTCTTCGAATGAACCATTCAATATTAATTAACTAAATTCAGTTTTAAAAAACTAATAAAATACAATATCTAATGCATACAGTATTAAGTTAGCGAATTTCACCACCAGTGAACTTTATTTTTAAAAGTATAATAAAACAATGATAAATTTCTTTCAGATTCTAAGCAAATTAAATATGTTTAAAATCTATTGACTATGAGTGAGGAATTATTTGAATTTGTTTGAAATCAAGATTCTGAGAAATGACTGAAAATAGGGTCACATTTTTCACATTATTACTTCAAATTATTTTCATTTAGTTTTTCCCTAGGCATGTTTTGGGAGCAAACGAGTTTTACATTGTAGTGTATTTCTACTACTTTTCACTTCTTTTATGTCTTAAATTATTTATCACCATTCCATACCGGGTCTCTACATATCATAAAATCTGCAAAAGAACTACATATTTCGAACTATATTTTTTTCTTTTGTGATTAAATTTGAGGATAATAACAACAACTCTGTACTTAAATTGCACAGTTAAATAATAAACTTGCTGATAAGGGTTTATCTTTTGTTACGTACCATCCAAGATGTTTATTTTTATTTTCAATTATTTATTTATTAGTTTGAAAAAATGGATGGAGAATTGGGGAGAACTTTAACTTCTAGAATTTATAATTTAATCGCAGAAAAATGTTTTGTTGAAAAAAAAATATTATCTCTCACACCAAGTATTTCAGCTAGTTAAAAAAAATTAAAAGTAAACAATGCGAGAGTGATTGTTTTACATTATGGATAAATGCTGCATTCAATGACACTGAAGTGTGTGGATTATTTATTTGTTAATGAAAAAAAGCAAATGTCTATATAGAAAATAATAAGAATAAAAATTAATCTCCATAACTGTTATAAAAGCTGTTATATTTTTTTTTGCACAATTTGCAACATATTATTTATAATTTTCCATTAAAAGTACCACAGTTTACAACGTTTCTAAATCCAATTGCATCATACATTTTATACATTTGTTTTAAGGCAATAACATTAATTAAAACCTTTGTCCATCAGCCTAAATTTTCTATGTAAAGTCTCCGCTTTTCAATCATCATAAATATTAGTAAGATAATGGATGAATGATTATTTCAAAAATACTTTTTTTTCATTAGACAATCTTCTACGCACCAAACAATAAAATCCAATGGATTGTGATAAAGAAATATCTAATCTCTCTCTATATATATATGTTCTTAATATTTCTAAAAAGCATATTTTCAAAGTTTCATTTAATACAAATTGTGTTTTCGTTCATTTAGAAACATTGTTTCACATTATTTTCAAAGTACCTTTTGAAATGGAATTCAAGATGTTTGATTTTGCATGGAACCAGAATTATGCAAATCTGTTTAGACTTCATTTATGAAATTCAACCGTTTATTACTTAGTTCGTGATGTGGTTATATTTCTAATTTTCAATTTTACTAAAACATTCGCTGAATTACATTTTAAGCCTCTAATCATAATATATCAATAAATTTTTCATTTCAATATATCTACAGGACACTTAACAATATTTGCCTACATTGTTGATAAAATTGTTTCATAAACTATCATAATATTAAAAACACGAAATTGTTTTATTGTAATTTTAATTATTAAAAACACGAAAACATGATATAAGTCATAAATTTGAAATACAATTGTAATGTAATTAAAAGCTGTCAGTCAAAATGTTCTTTTAACACCATCAATCAAAATACTAATTGTTTTAAATGGGTTATTTGAATGTAAAGTATTTTCATACGCCCTCTTTACTATTCGTTAACAGTACTGGAATATAAAAGAAGTTGCAACAACGAACTACAATTCACATTAGTAACATTTAAACTCAAACTTTCAGTATGATACCAAAGTGAATTACCGAATTTACGAAAAAACTAGTCGAAGAAAAAAACTTTTAAAAAAATAGCAAATGACCTGTATTTATCTAAATCTACTTACAATAGGTGGTCAAGAATGAAAACGAAAGGGGGAAAAAAGAAATCATGACCTAAGAAAAAGCAAACAGCGATAGTTCAAGCTTGAGTAAAATACTTTGATCTTTAACTCTACTTAAATGCTAATAAGTCCTCGAGAAGGTCAACATGAACTTGTCGCTTCGTTCTATTCAATACGAATTAGAGAATTTAGAATTGCGCTAGAATGGAACAGGTGAAAAGTATTTGCCTTTGACAAAATATCATAAACAACGAAGAATGTATTTTGAAAGAAATTGGATAACTATCAATGTGTGGAATGATGTGAGGAGTAATGATGAAAAACGGTTTTCTAAGCATGGCCCGGAAAATGAGACGTTGAATAAGGAGGGGAAAATAAGAGAAGTATTCCTGGTTGGAAAAAAACCCCACCAAAACTGCGGTAGAGTTATTCTTGTAGTGCTGGAATGACGTAAAACTGAAATATGTTAGTACATAGGCTTATAGGTTCCGTTACAGCTAAGGGATATGGCAATTTTTTTGTTGGATAAAGCATTGCCTTTGATGTGGAATTCTTTGGAGTTTGTTCTTCCCCAAGATTATTGGTGTTATCATGCTGCCCATTGTAATAAGACTATCTTTGAGAATGAGATTGGGGTCGTTTTACTTTGGTTATCTCGCAGCCTGGACCTAAATGTGATGGAAAACTTATAGAAGAAGATATCTGACATCGTTTATAAAAATAAATCATTTGATCAAATTGACCAGATGTTCAATGAGTTGCAAGATGAACCGAAATAAATTTATTTAACTGTATGAACTCAAAGCGTCTACAAGCGTCTTATAATAGCTACCAGTTTTTTTTTTTATAAATAGAAATGTATATATTCTAGTAATTTATTGAAGTTTTGTAGTTTTAGAGGTTTTTTCAAAAGCGCAAAATGTCAGACCTCTCAGATTTTCAAAGAAACCAAATAGTAGGAGCCTGTCTAGCTGAAGCAAGTATGACTGAAACATCCCAATTTTTAGACGTTTCAAGAGGTATGATGTCTAAAGTCATGACAATATACACATAGCGCGGCAAGAGAAGCTCGACGAAGCTAAATAGTGGACGGAAAGAGAAGCTCAGCGAAAGAGATTGATGGGTATTGAAGCGGATTGTAATGTCTAAAAAGCGAACAACTGCAGCAAAAGTGACAGCAGAACTCAATTAGCATCTGGATTCTGCAGTGTCAATGATTATAGTTAGATGGCACCTTCATAAACAGAACATTTACGGCAGAGCAGCAATTCCCAAGCCTCTAGTCACAGATAACCAAACGTTGCCTACAGTAGTGTCACACTCACAAACCCTGGTCGATTACTAAGTAGAAGAAAGAAATGTGGTCTGAAGAATCGTCGTTCACACTTTTCAATACAATAGGACGCGTGCACGTTTGGAGGACACCTGCACAAGCGTATGTCGCGATTGTCTCCTTCTAACTGTCAAGCATGGAAGTGGATCTGTCATGATATGGGACGTGGTCTTCTGCTGGATGAATCGTAATCCTGATAGCAAAGATCACGGGGACGAAGTATAGAGATATTTTAGCTGACTAGCTCCATCCTATGATGCAAGCTTTGTTTCCTGCTGGATATGGAATTTTCCGGGATGATAATGCACCTATCCAAGCAGTGGGACTTGTCCAATCCTGTTTTGAAGAACTCGATGGTGAATTTAAACAACTACCTTGATCCGCACAGTCATCCGACCTCAATATAATCGAGCCATTATAGTCTATTTAATAGTGTTTAATATGGAATCGATATCTTACATGTCTCCAGAACTTTCACAATATCTCCCTGAAGAGTGGTAAAATATTGCTCTAAACACTATTCTGCACTTGTATGAATTAATTCCTAAAAGAATTCTAGCTGAATTACATGTCAAAGGTAGTACTACACCATAGTAATAAAGGATTCTTTATAAATCTAAGGTGTTTCCATTATTTTGATAACCACCTGTATGTATTAACTGTTGTATATATAGTTTTGCATTTTATTTTTAGTGATGAATTTTAAAATCTTATAGTGAACTTGTTATTTGAAAGATTTTCTATATTTTATGAGGTTAGTAGATTTGTATTATGTGTAATATTGTTGAATACTACTCTGCTAATATATTTTTAATTAGAAATTTTAGGTATACGAAAAATCCTAGTGAACATACAATGTATTATGGAGATAATTACTATATTTCTGTACACATGTTTGTAATTAAAGTTTATTAACCATGTAGAGTTGCTTATAAATCTTAACAGGTAAATGAAACCTTATAACGTATATGATTATAAATTTTTATTCAAGTTTTATTTTATTATCACAATGGGAAATCTTTCAAAAAACATCTAAACAGATGCATTTTTCTTTCATCTACTGAACATTTATGCTATTTTTATAAATATTTAGGAAAAATTTTGTTTGTTGTAATTTTTTGTTTTTTTTTGTTTTAGATTGTATTTTTCTAAATTTTTATGTTTTTGTTGAATTTTATTTTTTTAAAAATTCAGTTTTAAAAAGAGAGAGTTTTTATATATTCATTGAAGATTAAAAACTTTTGTAAAAAAATTGTTAAGACTGGCGTTAGTGTAATTTGAAAAAAGGTTTATTTACGTTTGGAAAGAGAATTTTTTTTACAAAGATTTCTGCAATGCATGTTCAAGATATTTTGTACAGTCGTCGTATTCATAACGCATAGTATATTCAAGGCGTGATAGGTTATTTTTATTAAAAACTATATATCTTTAATCTTGGATATTCCTTTTTTACCAGAATTTTTGATAATTTTAATTCATAACCCATAAAACTAAACCCATTTTATTTGGAACTTTAATTTACTAATTTTACAAACTTTCGTTAAAACTATACTTAATAGAAATCACATTTTGACATATTTATTTATTTATCTATTCCATTACTTTTCAAAGTCTTATTTAACATTTTTCAATTTACAAATAACTGGAAATATGAGCTTAAGAATACTGTTATAGACAAAAAAAATTCAATTTCTATTCAAGAATTATTCTTTATTTTGAATGATACATTAAGTTCGATTGATTACTCTTTTTAGAATTATTTTAATATTTTCGACTTCATTTTCAATGTCTTATAAATAGTGAAATATTACTCAACGTATTTTATTTTAACAATCAAATCAATTGTTTTGGCCAAGAGTTCCGCGTACCGTTGCCAATTAGTTGCTCAGAAAACGACGATTTCCTTGAAAATTGTCCTTAAACACAATGTGGATGTTTGCTTTCTTTCCGCCTCATTCTTCTTTTTTTAGAAAATGAATAAATGATTCATTTGTAAGAGTCGAGTCGTTCACTGCAGATTTATTATGTTCTCAGTCCTCATTAAGGGAAAGGAAAATAATTGTCTGTGGACAATATCTGGGGATGTATGGGTTGTTTTGAAAGTATTTTTAAAGACCAGCGTAATTAAAATTCTGAAGACTAGATATGATTTCTAAATGGTTGCTTTTCTAAACGTTTGTCTCTAAAGCTCACGTCGCATAATCAGCATTAAAATAGGTTCTAAATACTTCAAATTTCATAAAGTAGAAATTGGGAAGAGAATATTAGAATTTTAATTAAATTTTAAATTTTCAAGAAAAATTTTAGTTTCAATTTTTTTATTAAAAGATAAAAACTTTGAGAAAATAATATATGGTAACCAATTAAGTGAATGTAGAAAAAAAGAGAAGTTTTTCCAGTTATATAAAATATATAATTAATTATTAGTTTCGTAATTACAAGCCTATTCATAGCAGGAAAAATACATTCTTATTTATTTTTTTTACAATAGAGAATTACCAAAACACTTTTAAATTTGCATAACTTATTTTTCCGCATAGTATACAATAGAATAACGTTTAACATGAAACTGAGAAGACCGAAATACTTTTTCATATTAAAAGGATTTCTTTTAAAGTGATGCATGCGGAAAAAAAAGAAAAAATTGCAAATATTTTCATTCTGATAAAATCTCTCTCTCTCTCCATTTTTTCTATACTTATTTTTTACATAGTCACATTGTAAGTCTATTCCCTTCTCCCAGCGATGCGCACATCTCTTTAACCCAATGTTTCTCAACCTTTTTTCTAACTTTGCCTCCCGTAAGCCTTTTAAAAATTCTTATGTCCCCATACACACACACACACATATATAATAACACATCAATCAATAACTCCCGAGACTAACCCAGAGATGGCGCTCGTAGTAAACCAGTAACCAGGTCTTTCTAGAGTACGAACCTTTGCTTGAAACGTGTCAAAATTTTAAGTCGATCGGACCAGAAACAGCTGAGTTATCGAGGTTGGAGTAAAGTCGTTTTGTAGTTTGTTTAAAAAATGGAAAAAACCGAGTTTCGTGTTCTGATAAAACATTGTTTTTTAATGGGTAAAAACACCGTGCAAGCGAAACAATGGATTGAAAAATGTTACCCGGACTCTTGTCCATCAAAAGCAACGATTTGTCGGTGGTTTGCCGAGTTTAAACGTGGTCGTACCGACACAAATGACGCGGAACGCTCGGGTAGACCTGTGGAAGCCGTTACACCGGAAAATGTGAGTGAAGTGACAAAAATTATAATGAAGGATCGTAAAGTGAAGCTCCGTGAGATTGCTGAGATGACACAGATATCATATGGAAGTGTATTTACTATCCTTCATGAAAAATTGAGCATGAAAAAGGTTTTTTCCAAGTGGGTGCCGCGATTGCTTTCGATGGAACAAAAACAGCAACGAGTCGATGATTCAGAAAGCTGTTTATCTCTATTTACTCGCAACAAAAAAGATTTCTTGCGAAAAAAAAAGAAAAAAAGAAAAAAGAGTTAATTTTTTTTTTTTTTTTTTTTGAAGGGGAAAAAAAAAAATTTGAAAGGTATTGTATCAATCAAAAGGTGATTAACAAAAAGAAAAGCTGTTGATGAATAAAAAAAAATTGCAAAAAAATGTTATTGAACTTCTGGACGTATTGATCCATGTGTTATATATATATCGAATTTCCCCCTTGTGGGGAGAAGGCCCCACGTTGAGGAACACGGCTTTAACCCGTATAAGTAGTACTAGACATCTTTCTCAGCCTTTACAGAGATGTTATCAGTCAGACAAGGAAAGTTTAAGTAATGAACCCTCAAACTTGGCGAAAAATTCGGTGAACATTTTGGCGACTTGATGAAAAACTTGAAGCTTTTGGTAACAAATAGAAGATTCCAGAAAATGCTGGAATCATGGTAAAATAATGACTGGGAAGAAAGTTGCAGACTTTTAGAGCATTTTCAATGTGATGTCGCACATGGCTAGTACAGGTACAAATACTCCAGTAGAAACTCAGGAGACTGTCTTTAGAGTTTGCTTCGGGGATCGACAGAGAAATCGACTAGAAGTCATCGGCATTTAGAAGTGGATCTCCTGACGAACTGCCGGTAGCATGCCGGGTGAATTTGTTGAGAAGCTTTGTGTATGCAATGTGGGAACCTGCCTTAGAAGTGCAGAGCATTACTGTGGAGATTTATACATAGTGCGAACTAATGAATTGGTGAGCTGAACGTTGCCTATACAATTGTGACTGACATCACGAGAGCTGTTTTGTTCTTGTATTGGTGTTACTAATCTGTTCAAATGCTGTATTATCTACTTGTGCTGTTACTGTCCAAGCTCTGCTACCCTTGTGTTGGCCTGAAGATTTGCAAATAAAGCGTCATTTGTCATTTTCCTCTGTGTTGGACTGATTTTTACTCGTTACATGTCCATTATATATATATATATATATATATATATATAGACGTAACAATTATAGGCGGCCGCAATATTGGAGTTGATGACGTCACTAAAGCGCCATCTTTATAAATCAGGGGGAAGTGGTTTCCTTTAAAGTTTTGAATACGAGCAGGGTAATCTATGGTTTCATGAGAAAGACTTCACAAAGAATGTTAATGACGTCATTTACCGCAAAATTGTGGTCTTCAGATTACAGTTCCATTTTTTATGAAGCCATAGCTTGAGTAGACCCGTCTTAATTTTAAACAAAATAAAGGTTCCTGTTTTTGCCCCGATTACGTACCTGTACACATTCGAAATCCCCCCCCTTCCTGTATGCGTACAGAATTAATATATTAGAAACACAAAAAACGCGGAAACCACTGATTTGAACAGAAAATTCCACAATTTCGACTTACCTCTAATCGAATTTGAAAACTCATTAATCAGATGATTGAAATGTTTTAACAATAGCAGTGGCAACGTACCAAAGACAAACGGTAGCTTTGCGACCGTTTTAACGATTTATTATTTTGTTCAATCTGACAAACAAACAAAAAAGCTAAAATTCTGAACTCGAGAGGAGGAATCTTTTCGTATTAAGCGAATTTTGTTTGATTTTAAGAGAAAAAAGTATGAGAAACTACTCTGTGTTTTACGGTAGAAATTGTATGGAGTTTTATTGATAACTCAGTATTATTGCTAGTTAAGCAATTTTTCATAATAAACTTGTATCACTGTACACTATAATTTTAAAATATGAAATATAAACATCAAATTTATAAGGCTTTTAGTGATTTTCTTAGTTGTTTATGAGCTTCATATTACTTAAGAAACAAAAGAAATTTTTAGAATATATGCTCATGAAATCGGCTTTTTTTAGCATTCAGTTTGTAAAATGGCTGTCGTACTTTCATTGTAAGAGATTGAGTAAGTAAATGAAATATTTTTAAAATGATATTTGATTGATGATAGATTGATTATAAACGTCGTATTTAGAAGCAAAATGAGGGCTATTGCCGAAGGACCTTGTAATATTGAACCTTGGTCAAGTGGCGAGGACAAAATCTGAGTTTGCTCCCCTCCCACTCAGCCCCAACGGGAGCCTCACCAGATTTAACATGCATCAGCCCCACTATACGGTGGGTAAAATGGTTTTTGATGAAACATGTTTATTACAAAAAGATATACAGTTTTTGCATTTGATGAAACGCAAAATGTTATTTTGAGTTCCTTATAATTTATATTTCAAAATTTATTGTGACAAAAATATATTTAATCGGGTGAGTGTTTTTTAAGGAAATTATTTTATTGGCAAAAGTAATAGATAATAATGAAGTTCTGTATCGTTACAAAATATAACAGTAAGTTATAATTATTTTACATTTAATTGGTTAAAACATATATTGTTAAGAAATGGGATATAACTTCTACAACTAAGTAGAATGAAATATAAAATACCTATTAAATTCCGCCTTATTTGGTATCTGATAGAGACATAAAAGATAGTCAAATAAATAATCACGCCTTATATCCATTGTTTTCCATTTATTCTAGTTTCGTATCTGCGCCTAAACAGTTCTGCAAATAGTTGACGGAAGGAAAACACGAAAACCCGCATTATTTTCCGCTATGTTGCCAACACATCGGTTGAACTATGCAATTTAATAGCTCTTCCAATCAGATCGAAGCGGCCCACTTTTCCATTAGTCCACCTCTCTGAGACTGATCGGGAAGCCGTTTCAATGGGTTCTGAGAGATTAGAAGTGTTTGACTTTCAGGGGCCTCCCCTTCCTCTCTTGGTGCTCATTTGACCAAGAAACGAGAGATGTGTATACAAGAACTGTTGCGCTGGCTCCGCTCCTGCTCGACACGTGCAGGTGGGTACTCAACGGCCCTTGCTCTTAGAGGAAAGAGGAAGAGAATACTCTCCATTAAAACATTTTCCGAGTTTTATGGTTTGTGACTGTACCACAATTACTCTCTTTGAGAAGAAAATAAATCCTTAAATTCGTGAGTAAAACATGTGCACAGGAAGTAGGTACACATTGTAATTTTTTTTATTAGATCATTTGAGATTTCAGTTGTTATTATTATTCGAATTCGATATTTTGTCAGTATATTGATTATAATATTCAAATGTGTATTCCGAATTTTCATGATTGCGAACTCATGGCCAGTGTCGTGCAACCAAGTCATGGGCTCGAGTCCTGATGTCACTAAAAAAGAAAAACCTGTCGTGTAGCGGAGCGAACGCATGTTTGATCTGCCGACTCTTTAAAGTTTTCATATTGACGTGGTTTGGAAGTTAGGAGATTGGAGTATTATCTCATGTTGTCCTTCATGCACACCCAAAACGATATATATGTAATGGTTGCTTTGAATATCTCTTAATTTATGTACCCGAATAGGTATTATTCTGAATAATCTTACGAAATATTGCAAATGGGAAATGTTATTAAAAGCTAATTAAGGGAAATAATAACACTCATTGCATTTAAAGAATTGGAACATTAGGTTATAATATGTTTTGAAACTACTGTATTAAAAAAGATCAAAGGAAAAACAAGATACAATTCATGGATTAGAATAAAAACTATTTCAAACTTATCAATTACAAGCAGACAGGACAAGCAACCAAGCTACTTCAATTATCACAAGCTTTCTGTATATTAGATTTATTGCTTTAAATTCTTTACTAAATTACTGATTTCGTTCAAAAATAATGCAATTTAAACTTGAAATGGACTAAAATCGTTTTGATAGCTTAAAATTCTGAATCTCTAAATATAATTTATTGACACATTCATGTTTTAAAATTGTATTGTGATGATTAAAACTGCTCGAAGTGGCACAATTATTATCAAAATATTATTTATTAAATACGCAATGAAGGTGGCATCATCCCATCAGCTTGCCAAAAAATATGCTCCTAAAAATGCCACCAAATGAACGAGATAAAATAATATCTTGAAACGATTATATTTTTTGTTACATAACCTCCCGATTTTGAATAATAAAAGCAAATGAGTAAATGAAATGCAAGTGAAGTACAAAACTTGGATGACAGAATACAGTTAGAAATAAAAGCTTATATGACTAAAATTTTTATTTATTCATTTGTCTGTCCAATTTTTGGCGGTAAATATTTAGATTAGTCCTAATGTATGGTTTGGAAACTTAGCCTCTAACTAAAAATGGGAAATACAAAGTTGCAGTTTTTGAGAGAAAGTTGCTTAGAAGTATTCTCGGTGACATCAAAGAAAATAGTCTTTGGTGAAGACGTTTAAGTTCTGAAATTTATTGGATTTTTTAATGAGCCTAAAATAGCTACATGTATTAATGTGAAATGAATGAAATGGGCTTCTCATATTGTTAAAATGGATGAGAAAAATCCATCAAGGAAGATATTTGTTGCAAAGCCCTTTACTAGGTAGAAGAGAGAAAGACTAAAACTACGGTGGCTTGATTCTGTTGAATGGTATTTTAAGGTGATTGAGGAAAGGAGCAAGTAAACTAAGGCGAAAGGCAGGCTGCCATGGAGGAATCTTCAAAAAAAGGGGTGGGTCATTCTGAGCTGTTGTGTCAAATATGGTGATGATGATGAAATATTTAGATGCTAAACATCAATCAAAAGCTCATTAAGTACCATTTTGCGTTGTTCATTGTTCAAAAGTCAGAAATATGCTCTTAAAGTTTAATACCTTTCAACTAACATAAATATAATTTTTATTAATATAAAAAAGTAAAATTTTAAATTTAAATACTGAAAAATAGAATATATTTAAATGTTGTAAGTAGCACAATTAGAAAAAAGGACTTCTTAACTACATCCATTGCAAGATAACGTATTTTTAGCAACATTTAAGCAAAATTATAATGTGAGTAAAGTTTACTAATCTTTATAAAGACAACTAAAATGATTTTTAGTAATGGTTTTTTAAGTGAAGGTTCTTTTACGTAAGTCTTTTAATATTTTGTTTATAAATAAATATTTCCGCATTAATATTAAAAATGCGTTAACTAAATTGGTTGTATGTTGTCTCTAAGAGAATTCTAAGCATTTATAATACAATTTTGATTATTATGATGGTAAATATTTATAAAAAAAGAAAGAAGACAGAAAATAAAATGCTTAAAGAGTTGAAGAAAAGTGTAATGAAATCCAAAGAAGACATTCCACGATGTAACGAAATAAATCACTATCGACGTACAAGGCAATACTGTCTCTTTCTGTACAAGACTTCTCTATCTTTTAATACCCTCTAGAGGACTATAAATCTGTGTTCCCTTTTCAGCGGCGGTTCATCTAAAGGCTACTCTTCCACCGAGCCCAGATAAGAGGACGAAAATTCGAATTTTCGAACGAATCTTGATCTCAGCTCCCCAACCTCCTCTCCCTCCCATCGCCGAATGGAAATTGAAGGAACCCGCAGCCAGAGGTTTTGACAAAACGGCCTATCTACTGCTTCATAGATTCTGACCAGAATACACCATATCCTATTTTATTCCCCTTATATTTTCTTCTCTCTCTCCCTTCGCATTCCTTCTCTTCACCTCTCGGCTCAAAAGAACATCATGTCCGGATTTCCAGCCTCCCCCTCTCTCTTTCTCGGTTCTTTCATTCCTTGTGGCCCCCGGGCAGTGCTTCTCCCCTCCCCCCTTTCGTCCTTCTGTCCGCCTCATATCCTGATGCACTTCCTGGAAACGCGTTCTCATCTTACTGTGTACTGCTCTTTTTTCTCTTCCTCGTCCCTCCCTTTCGCTCTTGGTCTTCTTTTCTCTCTCTTTTCCTGCCTCCGAGAATCCCCCTTTTTTTGCTCTTGCGCCTCCTTCTCCATCACAGGGCATGTCTTTGTTGAAGAGAGTGGGATTCGAGACAAACCACAGGGGCTAATATCGTGGGTCACTTTCTGCTCAAGAAGAACGATCAACAGTGATCATTTGGGACGGATACCTGGGATGCAAATACTGCTTGCCGAATATTGAAGAATCCAGTTACTAGGTTTGATCGTTGCTAGAAGACTGGTGTCAAATTTTCCAAAGTCATCGCTTCAAAAAATCAATAATGAGAACTATCATTGTGATTCATCACGTCAAACATTAGGATAAATCTTATATTATATTTTTATTTATTGAAATAAAACTAGAATTTACATATTGCTGAAAACAATAATATGGAAAAAATAAGGAAAAAGTTTAGTTATGACAAAACCTACAAATATTGATCTTTTTTGAGGATGAGGGAGAAAAAAGTGTTTTCGCTGAACAAAAGCGATACAAATCCACGCATTGAAGAAAAATGATTTTTCAAAATCCAAAAAATTTGCAGAAACATCAGTATTTGAAAAATTATGCATGATAAAAACGTTTAAAAAGAAATGTGATTAAAATTATTGAGTTGAAAAAAAGAAAATATTGAATTTCAGATATCAAACAGATTTAAGACCTCAAATATTAACTAAGTTAATGCTTTCCTTTTTTTAATTTCACTAATTTCTTTCACACAGTTCATTTCTCTTTAGGAATTTTTGTTGTCAATCCATCTCTAATCTAGATTGAGATTCAAATCGAAACAGAGCGATTTAGTTTAATCTCTGCGTAAAAAAATGCAGTTTTAATTCCACGAAACAAAAGTTATAAATAATTATAAAAACTTATGACCCCAAATTGTTTGTCCTTCAAGCATAACTAGACATTTGATCACTTGAACTGTAAATTTACCTTTTAATTTGAAAAGATATAATATTTCTTTCCTTTGATTATTTTTTGTAAACTAAATTATTAGATAAAGATAGCAATCGTTTGCTTTAAACTCTAAGTAGAATATGCTTCGTATCATGTTTTTTAATAATGGTAACGCATGAAGGTTTTCAAAAACAATACACCTTAACCAAGAGTAATCATTTCCATTAAATGCTTACCACCCATGTGAAAACTAAGCACAAAATATGTTTTAAAGTGATGAAATCAATTCAGTACTAGTTTCAATTCTTTTCACACTACCGAAAGCAATTCATTACTAATTTTAATTCTTTTCAAACTATCGAAAAAAATTAATATTGTGTATAAAAATCCTTCCTTTCCAGTAATATATATGCATAATAATGTTGTTTTTCATTAATGAATATTGTATATACCTCGATGATTAATTCTCAAAGCAATCTCATTGTAGAATCTTAAAGGTCCTAAACCTGTATTTTTTACTAAATTTTTTCCTTTGAAAAAAATGTGACTTCATTCTGTATTTGAAAGAAGAGTAGTTTTCACGTAATTCATTTTAAATTATTTTTAACTATCTAAAGAGAAAATAAGCATGCAACTTGCTAGATGAAAATGTTTCAGTTTGGCTTTATTAACGTCGCACTAGAAGCGAAGCAACATAAGGACTATTGAAGATTAACCTCGTAATTTTGAACCTCGGTCAGTGACGAGGACGATACCTAAGCTAGAATCCCACTCTCCGAACTCCCACACCACTCCAAAGGGAGGATCTTGGGCCTAGACAGATGAAACGCCCATCAGCAACAGTTACACGGCGGGTCTTTTAGTGGCATCAAGGCTCGAACCCACGATTCAGCGAAAACCGCCGGCCGCGAGTTCGATGCTTTAACCACTAGGCTACCGAGACCACGAAAATGTTTCAAATCTACAATTAACAACTTAATTACATTTCTTAATTTATTTAACTTTATATTTTCAACTTTAATACATTATCTTTTATTGCTTTCGAAGTTTCATTTTTTATGGTACAATAATTATTAAGCCTATAAAACTATTTTCTACCTTTTCTAATATGATAGCGAATCATTATTTCACTTATATTATACAAATTTCCGATATAATCCACTTAAAATTTAAAAAATCACTTTTAGAGATAATTCAAAAAAAAAATTCATGAAGTAATTTTTTATGAAATTTTAAAATGAGAAATATTACTTTTAGAACATATTTAAATATTTTGATAAGTTGTATAATTTTAATACATATCAGTAATATGTTTAAAAATAAACTAAAACAGATGAAATAGCAATTGATTTCACAATACTTGACTTACTTCAAGTGTATTTTGACATACTCTCTAATGTTCTCAAAAAATTTAAATAATGTATCTATATTCACATTTGCCTATTTTCTGTCTACCATAGACCATAAGGCTACAGCACTGTACTACTGTCAGTTCAATTCCACAAATCCTCAAAGCTGTCGTGCCATAAAATGCGATAGTTAAATAGGTGAGGTATAAGTTCAGAAATTAAAAGATTTGTAATCAGTACCCTTTTATCGAATGAGATGCAGTGAAGCTTGGACAATGAAAATCAGTGTATTTTAGAAGAAAAAGTGTTTATTAATGGCCAAATAACTGAGAGAAATTAATAATTTTGAATGTAATACATAAATAAAAGATGCCTTCTCAGGAATTAATTTAAAATAAGGTTGTATAAACGGGGGGGGGGCTTATTCTAAAAGGGATCGTATTGATGAGTTTCGATGTGATGATAAATAAAATATTTGTTTTCTGGGAAAATCTGAGACAAATTAGGGGTTAAAGTCTTATATAGGTCAGAAATTCCAAACCTTAATCAACAATATTTTCCTCATATACTTACTACATGTATAACACTGATACCAAGAAAAAATAGCCCAATGCTATTTGCCAAGAGACTATATATATATTACAGAGTGTTGGCAAGGAATGAAATTCATATCTTTATTTGAGCTTTTAATTAGTGAAATAATTAAATTTTATTTCTTAATATACGTTAATACTTTTCACGGTTTTTTTTTTTTTTTTTTTTTTTTTAAAAAAAAAATTTTAAAGCACGCTTGTAAAACCACATCTGTAGTAGGTTCTCACACGCTTTCCCTTTTAATTAACTTTTCGGAGCTACTTTACTACGTTATTTGAATTGAGAGCCTCTCCTTGTGAACGAATCGTGACTTATGTAAATTGGCATTATTACATTATCTGAACACAAAGGTAAAGGACACTTTGTTAATTTTTGAAATTTTACATAAAACAGATCCAATTTGGTGTGTGTTTCTTTATTTATATTTTTCGCTTGGTAATAACTGATTTTCAATAAATCATTGTAAATGTTATTCTTTAAACTATTAATCGTTAAGCTATAATGTCTATTTTAAGCCTTATCACTTTTCCAAAACATTACATAAATATTTTTAAAAATAGTAATGTAATTTCCTGTATCTGCAGCACTTAAGTGTAAGAAGTGAAAAAGGAAATTATCAAATAAAGAGATTTGAAGGCAGTAGGGAGCTTAGAGATTAGAGATAATAGGATATAGATGAATTAGAGAGATTGGTGAGGACACTATATGTGGGAGAGCAAGAGAGAGGAGATCTTCTGAGAGTGATTACATGACTCCGATCTCTATATTAGAAGTCAACTAGAATCAGGTACAGATTATTCAATATTTGATATTGAAATTTTCACAGAAGTCTGAAGTTTTCTGTTATAATTTTTGGTTAAGGGAGCGATTAGATAAACCGCGTTAGTAAATTAGTTTGATAGATAAATTACCAATTCCATATTGGTAAATTAGCTTCATTTTAATTATTCTCAAATAGAATAAAATTAACTTATGATTTGCTTGGCAGATTAATTATTACATCTCAGTGTTTCTTAATGTTAATAACGGTGCGAGTGAGTTACACGGCTTTATAACAAACAATTTGTTACACTTGTAAACTAAAATTAAGGAAAAGTATGATCCAATTTTTACAGATATATTGCTTTTGACTTGAAGTAAATTTTTATGTTACAAAAAAAGTGAAAACTCGAAGCAGGAATAAATATACTGCGTTTAACGAAATGTGAAGATGATACAATAGTTAAAATAAATAAAGAATTTATTAAAATTTCACTTTTTTTTTTTTTTTCTATTTAATTTATGTTTTTCTTAAAAAAATCATTTTTATGAAGGAGTAAAAGCTTCTGATTTTCATTTGAATGAAAACAAATTGATAAAACCCCTATGTGAATGTGAAAATATCCCTTTTTATTATAGATGGAATACAATGACTCAATTTAATATGATCGCTTTAATGTAAAATCACGTCCTTGAGCAAAATAATAGAACATATCTAAGTAAAAGAAGAAAAAATAGAACTTCCTCTAACATACTAAGAAATATTAGAATATTTTAAAAAGGCGAAATACTTTTGAAAGAAAAAAGTTCAGTAGTTCTTTTAAAAAAAAGTTTTATAGTTGTACTTTGTAGTATATAAAATCAAATAACAAATATTATTCGTAATTGGAAAAAACAGTTAAATAGTTCAAATCAACCGGTGCAACTCATAGGCAAAATTAGCATAGTTATTACCATATATTTTTATCCATACAATGTACATTAATAATTAATATTAATAAGGCCTTTTTTAAATCAAATATTCTCCTTAGAAAGTTGATAAAGTTTTTTTAAAAAAAATATCTTCCTGGTTAGTCTTGTTTATAACCACCTCTGATTGTACCACTGTAGCACAATTTTCGTTAATTTGATTTGAAGGTTAACGATTTTGAGTTTAAGAACACATTCTAAGCTTTTAAATTCAAATCCTGCGTTACTCCCCGACATAAATAGTCGACTTTTTTTTATATATGCATACATATTAACAATTTTCATTTCAACAATTTTCGACACATTTCCTCAGAAATCTTTACGAGCAGACGGAATGTAAGGTTGTGGACGATCCCTTGGCGTTCGCGAAAATGAGGCGCGTTGAGATAGGCCCTATCGCCGGGAGCCTTTTTCCTGGACTCGAGCTCGGCCTATCAAGAGCCCTCTAATCGGCCGAGCGGTCTATCTGGACACTGGTATCTCTGCTCTCCCTCCCTCTCCCCTACCCATCTCCTTCTCATCGGCGGATCAAAAACTGTGTCCTCTCCCTTTCTGCTCGCCTGTGTGTATAGACACATTTCTACATTAGACCTCCATCGCTATTTTTTTCTCTCTGCCAGCAGAAGAGAGATTGAAATTTATTACTTCCACTGATGACGATTCTTGTTGCTTCGCTCGAGTTAGATTAGGTTAATCTATTCGCGGGGCACTCCTTCCAGTCATTGTGGAAAGGGAATTGTTTGCATATTCACAAATGATCGCCGAGTGGAAGTTTTTTGCGCGGAAAAGTTCCGCATTGGTGAATGTTTTGAAAAGACCTTATGATCCGTTTTATGCTTTTATTTCTCTAGGAAAAAAGTATTGAAATAAATTAAATCTCTCTAACAAGGATTTCATATAGGAAATTTGAAATTTCTTAGAAATATTTTTGAATTACGATTAATGTAAATTTATCGAAATTTAGCTCAATTTTTGTTTTTTGAAAATTTTTAAATTTTATATTTTTTTTTAGAAAAATATTGAAATACATTGAAATCAATTAAATCTCTCTCTGAGTAGTCATCTTATTGAAAATTTGAAAACTTTTAGAAATATTTTTACATTGCAATTAAAATTAAATTTATCGAAGCTTTAGTATAAGCTAATTTTAGAAAAATTTAAAATTTATTTTTCTTTTGAAAAAAATATTGAAATAAATTAAATCATTCTCTGAGTAGTTTTTATACTGAAAATGAGTGAAATTTTTTGGACATATTTTTTACAATACAAATAATCTAACTATATTGAAGCTTAAGTTAATTTTTATTACTTGAAAAAAAATTTAAATTACATTTACTCTAGAAAAATTATCAAGGGAACTAAATCTCTCTCTGAATAGCTTTTATATCGAAAAATTGAAAATTTTTTGAAATATTTTTACAATACAATTAATGTAAAATATTCGAAGCTTAAGTTAATCTTTATTATTTCAGCTTCTTAAAATTTTTATTTGTTGTTAAATATGTAAATACAAATACTCAAGTACATTAACTCATCCAGATATATATGTAATATTCTTTAAACTAGTTTAATTTGAAGTTAAGTGAAGAATGAAAATCGTTTTCAGGGAGAGTTAAGTGTTCGATAATAATGTGGTAGTTTTCTTGAGTAAAGAGATATTACTAAATTACATTCTTATTTTCGGCATTTGATAACTGTTATTGAAAATAAACATATTATAAGCTTTCTACATTTTATGGGTACATTATTATTTTTTTAAAAAAAGTTTTTAGTCATTATAGTCGAAAAAACCTATATATATTAAAATTACTTAAAGTATTTGAAAATTTGCATTATATAAAATAAATTTATATTTTGTACAAATACATCCGTCTCTTTTTAATATTTTTACAAATACATGTGCTCCCTTTCACAAAATTTTAAATTTTTGAAATCTGGAAAAACGAACTTCAGAGGAACATACTGTTATAAAATAACAACGAGAAAGAAAGCCGAGCTAATTAGCATTCAACGTGCGACGCTATCCTAGCACCAGTAACGTCTGTCATCTTGAATATTATTCTAATTACAGGGTCTAAATTTCATTTTAAGTTCAAGCGCAAAGTAATTAAAATAGTCAATTATATTCCAAAATATTACTTCATTAATCCGCTAATAAAGGGGGTGCTCTCAATAGTTTAATGTATCAATCTACGAGTATTAAAAACTTCTATAAGCTATCAAAAAATACGCTTACAGGAATACGATGCGAATACCTCTTTCAAGTATACAATTGGTCAGACAGCATTAAGTCCTCATCTCAGCAAATCAGTTATACACACAAGATTTCCGCACATATCAAAGACACTTTTCATTACTGTAACCTTCTCGTTCTCTTCACTTCTTTGCCACCTTTATAAGACTTTATTAACTCCATTCACTCCACTACTAAGGTTTACTTCGTTTGATTGAGAAGAAGCTGAGAACATAAATATAAAACTAGAAAGAAACTGCAGATGCTAGTCAAAGGAAAAATTCGCGAATAGCCTGAGTTACAAACGTTACCTTAAGCATTTAAATATTTATAAACAAATGTGCATGCATTTTATTCAACATACAGAATGGGCGTTGCAAAATAAAACTATATTTAGTGACATTTACCCTACTCATGACGGAAGAGAGCATGTAATTAAGAGATTACTAAAATTCCTTCATAATACATACAATAACGGTTTGGCTTTTTCCAATAAAATAAAAATATTATTCGTGCTCAAGAGTTTATTTAAATACCACGAGATTAAATATTTTTAAGAAAATTGCCAAACGTTTTGCAAAGCAGTGTTTGGAAGTCAACGGACTTTTCTTTCAGAATTAAGTAAAACGGGTTTCATTAACAGAGCGTAGAGTCGGATGGAAAACGTCTCGACCATCTCTCGATAAAACTGTGTTTGTTGTTTTATTCTTCTCAAAACTTTAGAGAGGTTGTCTTTTGACAACAATGCACTGTCAGACAGAGAGGTGGAACGGAAGCGCGTCCCTTTCCGCCTTCTCATTTTCTTCTTAAAGTATCCATTTCCTCTCCTCCACTCCAATGACACTTGAACCGGGCCTATCGTGATTGGGAATCAGTGTCTAGCCGTCTTTCATTTTGCGTCCGGGCGTATTTTCTTTTAAAATCTAAAATCGAAATCGCATTCCGGATATTTTCTCTCTCATCAGCCTCCGAAACTTTTTTTTTATTTATTTATTTATTTATTTATTTTTGCTAAAATAATGGGAAAGTATCTTAAAAACATCAAAATGAAAAGACCAGAACATTCATTTTTGACAGGAAGCATATTTATGCGCCAAATATGTGTAGTCTAAATCGCCATTATACAGATGGAAAATTTAATTAACATTATTACGGCCTATTTTGAATATTTATTTTGAAACATTTAGTTGTTTTTAAGCTGATACCCGTTTTAATACATATTAGGTAACTAAATATATGTGTTGTATGTTTAGAAGGAATTTGTGATTTGTGCTTAGGAAAGCATTGTATTCTTGGTACGGCAATTGAGGCAAAATTTCGTACGTACATTCCCAGATCTTAAAAATAATGCTTTTGCGATGTATTTTAATCTCAAAGTAATTTTTTTTAGTTTACATTAAAATTACTGCATAAGCTTCATAAGTTCTATTACAACGGATCTCGTAATTTTAAACCATATTCAAAAGTATACCAAGACAATGAAATCACATTAAAAAATTTAAGAAATTTTTAATTTTTAATAAAATTTTTAAAGAACAAAACTGACCGAAAGCGCAATGTTTGCTGTTTCAGTCCATTATTAAATAAAAAGAATACGTTATTTTGATTATTTTATTTATTTTTATTTATTTTTTACTCAAATTTGATATTTCAAAAGCAAAGACAGACTTTTGCTAAGAAAATGCAAAATTAAAATTTTATAATATGATAAAAAAAATAGTGCATTACTCAAATTAAAAAGACAGTTAATACGACGAAAGGAATACATAATTTCGATTAAATAAAATTCATCTGCTTTGCAATATTTATAAATATTTGGTCCCTTTCCTCTGGGGGCCGCGATAGTGGTCACGGACGCGAACTCGCGGCCTTCGTTGTACGAGGTGCGAGCTCGTGAGTTCGAAATTGATACCACTGAAGACTCGCCTTGTAGAAGGATTGATGCACATTTAATCTGTCGAGGTTCCAAGTAAACCCGTTTGCGGCATGTCGATCAACGAGGATGAAAATGACGAGGTTTGTCTCTAACAGCCATTATGTTGCTTGTAAGTGCGAAGTTAAACAATCAACCAACCATTTGCTTTCGAGTGATATCTGTAGAAGTGGTTTCCCAACACTAAACTACAATTGGTGGGGAAAAAAGCTTTGTATTCTGTTTTCACGTGGGAAAATGTTTCGTACAGACCATTTTATTAGTTATCTCCTTTATCAATCATTTGCTTCAAACTACTGAAAATAAAATGTTATTAATATTATATTTAAAACAATATTTATTATTTTGTTTCCATTGTCGTGATTTGTCACGTTTCTTTCTCAGACAGTTTTGAATAAAATCTGTTTGCTGTGCAAAAAGCGATATTTAATAAGAGTCATATTTTACAAATTAATATTATTAACAATTTAAAAAATTTTAAATTTTGTAATTATGATTTGAAAATGTTGTGACAAAACATTTACTGCAAATGCCTTTCAATAAAAAAAAGTTATTGATTTTGAAAGAATTACATATTATTGAAAACAATTTTGCATTTTAAGAATTTAACCCTCGTCGATCGTAATCATACAGATTCTTGGTGCATTAAGTAATGTTTGTTCCTTGCTTAAAATTAATTTACTAAGAACATATTTCTTAGCTTTAATTTTCAATAGGCGTATTAAACTGATGAAATATAGTTGAAAGAAAATATTTCACAAATAAATTCCTTTTGAGGTGTATGTATGATAAAATCTCTCTCTCTCTCTCTCTTACACACACACACACACATATATATATATATATGGAAAAAGGCAATAAAGTTTCTTTGCATTAGCATTCTTTTTAACAGATCTTTAGCTGTTGAACTGAATTTTATCTTGTTGACTTAATATTAAAGTGTTTTGGGAATTAATGTTACTTTAAAGAAGATTATTTTTGACAGAAAAAAATCATTTTTATGGCAAAGAAATAACAAAATCTTGCAGCAACATCTTTTTTAAAATTTTCAAGTAATTATTTGATACATTATTTGACGTAATTATTCAATAACCATCAATGAGAGATGAAAATTTCTAGAATATTCGTCTTGCTTGAAAATATTTTACTATATGAACTATAAGGAGCTAACTGTATACCAAATCTACAAAAATGAGAAGCACTTCATGCTAGTAGCAATTATTCATTTGAAAAAATTTTATATCGTGATTTTTTTTTTTGTATATATTTTATTTTCCCAACTTATTTTAATCTTTGACACTTATTAATGAAAAAATGTTTTCCTTGTTTCTTCTCTATCAAGTTATCTGATTTTTAACATTTTATGATATGGTATTTGTTATAACAATAATGATCTAAATTCAAGAAATGAATTAATTCTGTGAAAGATCGTTGCCTTCTTTTAGAAACATTTCTACCGTGTTAAAATTTTATTACCTATATCGAATTTGCATTATTCCAGATCGAAAACAAACATCACATTTGCATGTATCACATCTTAAAACCATAAGCAAACAATTTTATATTATTTTTTTATTGTAACATACTTCGGATTTACCACATCTTAAATTCATGGCAAACACTGTTACATTTAATCTACTTCCTGTAGAAAGACTTTATTCTAAATAAATTAAGCATTTCAGTATATCACCAAATGAATAAATTTTTAAGTCATACAATGCCTCAAAACTCTCATTCTTTGACTGAAATAAACTTCACGAGCACTGCTCCTTATTCATCTCCTAGTTTACGTGAACTATCCCTCTCAGTTGAAATTCCTCCACCAAATTTCATTCAAAATCGCGGCGCAGAAGAACTCTCCGTGTTCGCTATCAGGATTTTTTGTACCACTCGAGAGATCCAGAGTCAATCTTCCTTTCGCGACTTCGAGTTTCCCCTTTTTTGCATCCTCCCTGCAGGTTGTTTATCCGTTGTCAGCCCCTGGGTTACTAGGATCGTTACCGAGGTTATCTTTCACAGAAACATCCCTGATTACTATTTGGGATTCGAATCTCAAGTTCGCCTTCTGATTTCTGTAGTAGACGACTCTTTAAAGCAAATTGTTGTCGTTGCAATCGGAATTCGCCAGGATGTTGTCGTGAGGTGAAATGAAGAAGACGACAGCTCTACGGCTTGGAATTAGGTATTACTTGTGAAGATTGAGCTGCATGTTTTCTCTGTTAAGAATGCAAGCGCTGATTTGGAGAAATTCCTCTTTTGGATTGTAGTTGGTTTTAGAAAGCTTGTCCCTGACATTTGTAGAAGCTTTGTCTTTGTCACGAGCAGTCGAGGATCTGAAATTTCTTGCAAGAAGATTTTAAAACTAAGTTTCAATTGCTTTGTATTTTAAATCATTCGAAGAGGGCTAGAAGAATCCTACTCTCGTAGCTTTAGTAAATAAAATTTAAGCATTTGAGAAATAAATTAAGATACATGTTCATGCTTATTTATTTATTAGCATATATTTTTTAAAAAATTGTTGATAGAAAAAAAAAACTTTAAATACACATAACAATATTATTTTTTTTTTTTTTTTGGGGGGGGGGTTTTAAGATAGACTTTCAATCTTTAAAATTAATTTTGCATTTTAGGAATTAAATTTTGAAGAATTATAAATAAAGTTCCAAAAACTGCCTAGAAATCTCTCCAGAATCATTTTTGAACGAGCTGGAGAACTTGTAACAACTATCCTTTGTTAATCAGCTCTTGTGCCTTTTCTCATCCTAATATATGAGTAAAAAACTACTAAACTCTCATTGAAGAGACATAAGAACCAACTTAAATACTTTACTTATAATCATTGATGGATATGTAAAGTCATTCTCTCTCGAATCTCAATTAACTTATCAATTCTAAATTAGGATCAACTAATAAATTCTTAGCTTATCAACTCACTCGATTGATTCAATTCCTTCCTACATACAGCCGATTCTCATCTTAATACTTTAAATAGGATTCATTTCAATCCAAAAAAATTATTAAAGTGATTCATTCCAAATTATAAATATCTGTATCAGCAAGTCATTAACCTCCCTTTTCCTTAATTTATATTTTATTTATACATCATTATCTCTAAATTTGATACAATTCAAAATGTTATAAATTCTTCTAGTCTAAAGAAGAGGAAATCGCAAGCATCCCAATGTCACAAACTGTTAAAAGTGAATTTCTAATTCTTAGAAGTGTCTTTTTTTGCATCTTAAAATTAGTCGTGCACATATTTATTTTAAAAAATTAATCTCGAAAATATGATTGATAATACAGTCAAATTTCATGCAAGTCTGGAATAAAATGTTCAGCATTTCGAAGATTCTTCTAAAATTACACAAAACCTTTTTGCAAACAATTTTTTTTTTAAAGATTTATACCATTGCTAAAATAAACATCCAGTACCTTGGAAATTAATCATTTTATCAGTGTTCCTTCATGAAATATCCAGTTTTTTTTATTCAGTCACACATATTCTTTAAAACTTAGAAACAATTTGCTATAAACTCAAATCAGGATAGTTATCTATACATTTTAAGAATTATGTGTTTAAAAAACAAGAATAAACGCTAGTTTCTCTCATATGATTGTATCACCCATTATTTGTGATAAAAAAGCAAAGTAAAAACAGAAATTTGGTTTGTATAAGATTAAATTAAATGATATTTAACCCGCAAAAAATTACAATTTCTTTAAAAGCTTAAAAGTGTACAAATTACCACCACTTGAAAGAAAAATTAAAATTATTTGCTCTCATTCAAATTCTTGAAAATTTCATTTTTAAAACTTTGTTTAAAAATTTGATTTCAATTTTTAGCATATCACAATTAGTGTTTAAAATACTTATGAATCATTTTAATTACATATTCTGCCTTTAGATATAAAATAGTTTTTTCGCGTGTTTTCCTCCAAACGGTTTGTGCTTACACCTAAAATGCGTATGTATATCAATAGTAAATTCATTTCTATTGTGTGACCATTAAGGGCGCTCTGTAAATTACCGAAACGATTACTAACTTTTAAAACAAATATATTTCATGTTATGTAAGCCAACTCTTCTGTCCAATCGCTAATTCGTTCTTTTGTGAGTGACTTTTTTTAAAGCGGAACATGCTGATGTATACGGAGACAAGAGATGCGTTCGGGGGTCTGTTAACCCGCGGTAGCGTCAGTTGAGGAAAATCAATTGACCTCCCGAATCGAAACAAACCCCCATGTGTATATAAAACAAATGCAATAACGAAATAGGGAACAAAAAAGAGAGCGATGGAAAAATAGATGAAAATAGAGCGAGGAAAAAAGAACAAAAAGAGGAGGCGGCATTTTCGTGCAATCGCTTTGTCAATTTACGACGCAGTTCGGTGCGAAATTGGAAGCAAATTGAGCTGGGATTTCCTACTCCTGTCGAACGTGATTACCTGCCCCTCCGACTTCTAACGAATTTTTGTCCAACGAACTACCCACGAGCTCACCCCCTCCTTCTCGAACCACAAAAATCGCCACAACAGAGGTGACTTTTAGGTGTCGATGATCTCTTAGGCTTTGGTAACATTTGACTGGATGTGTCACTCTTTTACAATATTGTGAGAATGCCTTTCAGTCTTTTATCTCGTGATAGATTTATAAAACTCATATATATATATATATATAATCACCATTTCTGATATAAATAATGTTGATAATCGTATGTTTTACCCTCGATCCTCATATTGAAATTTGAAACAAAATTATATTTTCGACGTAATATAATTTTGTTTCAAATTTCTACTATATCATTCATTACTTCAACTTTTTCTAAGAAATTCTCTAAGCCAATTTTTTCTCCAAAATTCCTTTATTTTTATTTCCATCTTTATTTTAAATTAACAGAAACTTTTAGAAGCCTTGCTGTTTGAAAGAAAAAGAATTCCGCCTCATATTACTTTTTCTTCTTCATCGCTCATTTATTTACGTGTATACAAAACTTGTATTTAAATTTTTGTTGGATAATTGTTTTCTTACATTAAGTGTTAGCGATAATGATATTTTAATTACAACTCGTGAGGAAAGATGTTTATGTAATGAATTAAATTTAATTTCTTTTAAAAGTTCATAAAATGTATTTAAAATAATTTTTTTAACTTTATTTTGTGAACACTTCTAACAAATTCCGAAACAATTTGTCCTCCCAATTTTACTCAAAAATGTTCTGTGAACTCTAATTATGTCACGTATCAATTAAATAATCATTTCATTTCATTGTACCTACACCCAACAGTGTTTATTCAGCCATTCAAGCCATGCCTCGTAGCGACGGGTATAAGTATCGATTAACTAAATAGACAAAGAAATATGTATGTTGTTTTGCAAACGTTCATTGTAGCATCGAGATCTCTCGAGCATTTTTATATTTTATTAAGATTTACTAAAATATTTTTGTTTTATTACTTTCTTTAAGAAATCATTAGATGTCGAACAAAATGCTTCTAAATAAAAAAGTTTTCAATGAATTTATTTAGTTAAAATTATGTTGCATAGTTATTGAATCAATTACGTAAATTAATGAGCAACGGCAATAATTAAATATAACACTTCTTCTTGAAAATGACTCCGTTTTAACGAACTTCAGCAAATAAAAATGAAAAAAAAAAAAAAAAAAATGAAAGTTGTGTTTTGTAAAATCTGTTACTTGGTTAAGGCTAACGAATATTAATGGTTAGAAAGTTTCTAAAGAATATGCTATCTTCTGAATTTTAAGACACTATTCTATATTGATTTATAAACTGGATGCATTATAGAGGCGAAACTACATGTGGTGAGCTTAATTTTATTTTAATCTATATTTCTAAAATTCCCCTTTTTGAAGTAATCAAGAGCTCACTATTCTGTTGAAGTTAATGTTTTAATACATCGGATAAGAAAATAATAAGCTATTAATGTCAAACAGCAAAGTTTTTAAATTGATGATAAGTTATAATCAATATGTAATATTTTTCTATCTGAAATTACGTGTATATTTCTAATTTGGTTCAGGCTGTCTGACGTTTGGGGAAAACAACTTTATGATAGTGTGATGATTCGTAACATAAGTCTATTTTTCCATTATTCTTACAAATTTTAAGTTCTAGATCTTTCAAATCAAGAACACGTCCAATTTTTTAATAAAAAAAAAAATAAAAACTTAATAAACATACACAACTTCTTTATTCCTCCTTCTCTTCATAAACAACCCATTGTCTGTGTACCCATACACAAAAATTCACATTTTCGCTCAGTCTTTGGATACAATCTCACTCAGATCATCAACTACTTCTCGTCTCGCATCTTTTTTATCATTTGAAAGAGAGAGAAGAAAAACCCGAAATTTCTCTGTCGTCGTCGTTGTCGTGATTGTTATTTTTTGTGCACATCGCTCTCTCTCTCCCCTTACAACGAGGGGCTCCATCAATCGAATCATGTCACATTTCCTATCTTTCCTGTATCGATGAGGAGGGCGCACAAAAACACAAAAGCGCGCCTTTTTGACACTCCCCCTTTCCCCCCACCCGCCCACGCTTAGAAGAGGAGAGTGAGTGACTATGCGCAGTTCTTCGCCGAGGAGTCAGGAATTTTTCAGGGACTTTTTTCGTCCTTTTATGAGATTGGGTAACTTCGTTGGTTGTTTCTGAAAAGGACCGGGATTTTTGGATTATATATTCTCGGTAGGAGAGAATCTGAGAAATAAATCCTTGGGGTCCATAGCATTTGATTCGTGTGTGGAAGTATTCAAAACCAAGTTGTAAATTTCGAGTTTCATAATTTGCATAAATTTCAGGAAATCATCAATTCAAAAATCATTTTTGGGGCATACGTTTTTTTTTTTTTTTTTTTTTTCAGTATCATTTTTAAACAAATTATGTTTTGTTGAATAATAATGGGGTAAACATTTAATAAACAATTAAATAAAATATGGTTATTAACAATAAAATTTATGACACGTGATAGAGTATCCCGTACATAAAAACAAGCCACGTAATTTATTGCCTTTAAAGTTAAATAAAATCTGATAGGAAATTGGACTATTCGCTAAAAACTATTGCACTCTAAGGTTCCAAATTTTTTTATACTTTTTTAAACAATTTTTTTTATCAAGGATATCTATGCATATAATGAACTGAAAATATTTTTTTATAAGTAATACCGAAATTTTAAAAATAATTTTATATGAAAAAGAAAAAATTTAAAATTACACAGTTTTAAAATTTTATGAAGGAACTATATGAAGTATATTATTAAAAATTTTAGTTTAATATTTTTGTGTATTGCTATATATATATGAGGAACAAAATATTTTGTATACTGAAAGATATACTTTTAAAAAAAATATCCGAATGCAAACATACCTCAAAAATCATGTCCTTATTCAATTAAAAAGAAAAATACCCAACTTTTTGACTAAAAAAAATGTGTTTTCATAAAATTCTATGAAATGATTAATATATCATTAACTGGCTCATAAAAAATCTAAGCTCTACCAATAATTTCAAAAGATACATGTCACAAAAACAATGAGTCTAAATTCGAACTTTTACATTTCACAGCAAGTCCTGGAACACTTAATGTCTTCGGATTATAGCACAAGAAACGTAATTATTTGCAAATTTGACATTCAGAGCTTTAATTATCTTTACTTCGTTTTCTCCAATTTTTAATGTTTAGATATACTACAATATTATCAGAAAAATAAAAATTATTAACATGTAAGAAATATAAATTTTTCAAGTATCATTTAAAAGGAAAGCAAACTCGTTGAAATGCAGCAGTGAATATATTTAAACTTTATTTTTCTCTTCTACTTTTTTTTAAGAAAATAAGTTAATCATTAACTATCCCATGTTAATCATTAATTGCCGATGAAGGAATTATTATAGTCTTAATAATCTGCTATCAGAGAGAGAGAGAGACTATAATAAGAAAATTATCCATAAGTAAAAGAGTTGATTTTATTTGTTAAATTTTACAATCCCCGTGTAAACTTATAAAAAGTTGTGCAAATTATCCGAAAAATAATTTCATAAATCAATTTAAAAGTAACATAAAACATACGAAGGTGGTTCAAAAAGTACCTATATTAGGAATGGAAAATAAGCATTAGGAATTGAAAATAGGAATGGAAGTAACTGACTGCAAGATTGCCCATTAATCGGTTTTCCTTTTTCTAGCAAGTCCATGAATATGCCGCCCTTCGCATACCAGAAACTTATTGTCATATGTATTCTGTCCAGCGTGATCATGTTTACATTCTCTGGAGCAATTTCACTAGAAGTAAACCATTATTTTGATTGTTCCTTGATTCCAGTGCATGAATGCAGGTTTCATCGACAGTGTCATCTCGTAGTGGCAGCAGTCAAATTTTGATTTGACAGCAAATGACTGTCAAATCAAAACTAATCTTTGAACTAATGTCCAATTTCTTTGATTCATTAGCAATACAGAATGGTAACACTAAATTGCCTGAAGAGCACCATCTGTAGTCAAAAGCATGTACTTTTTGAATCATCTTCGTATTGTGCGCGATAAAATAGGATTTTCAATTTTATTTGGCGTATATTTTAAATTATGACTTAAAATTATGATTATGTTGTAGCTTTAGGATTTCTCTGAATGGATTAGAAATTTGAAGTATTTCGCTATTTAGTGATAAAAACGCCTTTTATTGTAGAGAAAGTTTTCATAATAATCGACATATTAATATGTATAAATGAAATGAGATTGACTAGAATGGTTATTTTATTTTATTTAATTATTTCTCACGATATGTAAATCTTTTAGAGTAGCTCTGATTAAGACTTGTGGAATATGTTTTTTCCTAGACGAATATGTGATCGCAATGAGAAGCTACACAAAGACGATTGGCGATAGACCTCGTCATTTTGAACGTCGATTAAGAGACGAAAACGACATCTCAGCTGGCACCTCCCTCACCAAACTTCCACACCACGCTAATGGGAGGACTTGGGTCATCGACTAGATTTAACACGTATCAACCCCACTAAATGGCATGTTTTTTATGACACCAGGCTCGAATCCACGACTCGATGAAAAAACACCGATCACGATTCCGTGACCATAACCATTAGACTACTGCAGCCACGTAGTTATGAGAGAGATTTGTGCGTATTACACTAGCTATACATTCCGTTTTAAGATACCAAAAAACAAATGTAACGCAGTACAAAAATCAGTTCTGAATTCACGTTACTCTAAAAACATTTCCCGTTGAAACAATAAAGAGAGCCCAAATGAACTACAAATTCATTACATTATAAAATCTTCGAATAACTGTGTTTGAGAGATTCTTCAAATAATTTAGAATTCGTTTTAGCTTATCCATCTCGAAAAATAATCGAAATGATTGCCCATTCCTCATCTACCGAAAATTCATTTTCCTCGACTTCCGTCACCCCACCTACCCATATCTCCCCTCTTTCTTTTTCCCGAATTTCGTGGGAGGTGTAGAGGGACTGTCGCGCGTGCGACGCGGGGTGTAATTTCTGCATAAGTTCCCTGTCAACCAGACAAAGTGTTGTTGTGATAAATGCGAATGGGACAGAGTGGGACAAAACCGCCCGGACCCGGGGTCCTTCATTACCCCTAATCCCGGGACATGCCTCCGTGCGTGGGAAAAACGCAATCAGCACACGGATGAGCGATTCGCCTGTATGGGATGTTCTCCTCAATGCACCTCGTTAAGTGGTACACGCGAAATTCAATCGAGCGTGTTTCTCATGCGTGTTAAGGAAGAGTGTGATACGGTGGATCATATGTTTCGGGAGTTGTTAGTGATCGGGGGAAAAAATGCGTTTCTGAAGGAAGGAAAAAAAAACATGCTCTGAAAAGAAATTTTCGATAGTTCTGTTCACGTTGAAATTTCATTCACAATATGTCCTCGACGTTCGACCGAAATGATGAACCCAAGTTCCGTTACGTCTAAGAGGTCATATGTCGAACTGGTCGCAAGTCGGATTTATGTTATTCAACACTGTTTTCTTTCAGATAGATTATATAAACGTTGTATATAAAATACATTCAATCCATATAAGCATGTTTATTGTTCACCACATATAAATACGGAGATTTTCAAAATAAATTATACAATTTCAAGGTTGGTTTCAAATATACGATTCATTGGTTGTTATGACGAGAAAAAGGTGTTAGCGTAGTTTCTTATTCTTAATCTATACAGTAGACGACCTTTAATCCCGTACGTACAAGAATACGATGGGGCTGGATTAACGATTTTGCCGGATTATGAAGCATATAATTAGTTTTAACGGAGATACTTGAGATAAGTTACTCCATATAAAAAAATTAAGTGGCTCAAACATGCATTTAATATGTATTTACGCACATTTTGAATCTGTGTAGACGATCCAACCATTCAACAAAATATTCCGTTTCTCCTTCTAGCAACTGCAAAATTAATAAGAAACTTCGAACATTAATTTAATTGATTATTCTTTTATTGATAAAAACCTTGTGTAAAATGAAATTCATGGCAGTTAAAACAATATGTAACAAGCTACTCTATGGCCGTTTATGCTGCATATTGAGCATAACCGGCCGCGCGTCATGCGCTTCTGCTTATTAATTTTAATAGCGCTTAGAGAAAATACTTACTTGCCTTCGAGAACATTTTTGTACGGTTTTTGTAACATTGCGCAAACGTGACATATAACCCGCTAGGAAACAAGAAGTACAGAACTGATATGAAAACTAACAGTTACGATAAACATTAAGCGAAAATACGAACAGCGCTGTGTCACAACCTAGCGGTCAAAGTCAACAAACATCTGAATCCACACAAAAAAGTTCCGGAAGCGAACTGTTCGATTGGTTGACGAACCATCGAATGGTGGATTAAAGAGTGCTTGCTGTAATCTCTCTTTTTTTTCGGGAAAAATTTCTATAAATTTTAAATTGCTTCTTTATGTTCGATATAAAGAAAATAGTAGAATAATTTAATGCCTTCTATTACTAACAATCTGCTTTCTTAGCTTATTATATCTAGTGTTACACTCATCCATATAAATGAAATCTAATTTGATTTATCAAATTTAAAAATGTCCCAACTTAAAGAGCGTTTAAATCTATAAATCAAATTAATTTATGAATTAAAAATTCATATAACTTTTGCCTTAAAAAAATTTTTAAGTTACTTGGTGGTTATCAAATTACAGCTGATAAATATTTTTGATGAAAATGTTAAGATAGTAGTTTATTAAGTCAAGTTGAGCAATAAAAATAATTAAGAAATATATTCAATAATATTTTTGTTATATGAAATAGTAAATAATACGATTGTTTTGATACTTTTATTCATACATTATTTTCAGTGTTCAAATGACAGATATAATAGAGCTTTTTAACCTTAGAAGTACTTTGTAAGTTCTATTAACGGAGGATTTTTTGTGTGCGTGCTTTTCTTTCTTTGAATATTTCCTATTTCTTAAAAACGTTCTTCTTATAGATATATTACCGCACATTCATGGCTGTAAATAGGATCTAAGGTACATAAAAAATCAATGTGGTCAACATTTTGATGATTTGAAACACAGGATCTCTTCTCAAATGTACTTCATATTACCAACTCATATTCATTAATTTGAACTATTATCGCTTGACTGAAAACTTATCGTTTCATAAATTCTTAAATTAATCAATATCTTTAAATGATAGAAAAACCATATATTTCCCAATGAACAAGCGTTTATTTCTCATATCCCTTAGAGGAAACAAATCACGAAAATCATCCTTATATTCTGACTCAGAAAAATAAGGCTAGACTAAGGCATTTTCCCACACTGCAAAATAGGAATCTTCTGAAGTGGAAGTCCGCCCAACAATTATATTTAGGAACCTCAGTGGAACGTTTTACTCGTGCACCCCTTTCGTTACATGTCAGTCATTTCCCAAAAATAACCTCAGGAGCAGCGCCCCCTTTCTACTGTGACGATAACAAGTCTTGTTGTCCGAAGAGGACCTCTTCAACCGCATGATGCGAATTATGATCATTTGGCTGGAATCAAAACAATATTCTATCATCAGATTCCTATTTCTAAGTGAAAGAAGTAGAGCCTCATCGACTGATTCTAGACATACTGGAGTGAGATAGCATAGTAAAAAAAAAAGAAGAAGTATTGTTGCCATGAATGGAAAATAAAATATGAAGCAGGCATGAGTTTGTATACCTCATATATAACAAGAAATTAACCTTTTTCAAAGCCGTCATAGTCGCAAGTTCATGTCCGTCATTGTTTTAGCCGAGTCGTGGGTTCGAACTCTAATGCCACTAAACACCCCCTATGTAGCGGGGAGGATGTACGTTAAATCAGTCTAGGCTTCCTGTCCTCCCGTTGCCATGTTGGGAGATGTGGCTGTCAGCTCAGGTGTCGCCCTCGTCACTTGACCGAGGCTTATTAAATTATACGAGGTCTGTCACTAATAGCCTTTGTGTTGCTTCTAAATATGGTATTAAAAATGATAAAAAAAATGAAGAATATTTTTTTTCACTGCATCAAAAACGTAACCTACTTGCACAATCTTTTGCAAATCATTTGCAATTGCTTTTTAACAACTTCACAGAATTTCGTAATGGTTTGTTTGCAACTAAGGTACAGCATACTTTTATTATTATAATTACTTTAAATTTTCTTTCTCTTGGCATTTTAAGCTTTTTTGATTGCATTAATGCTTTACTATACCAATCATATTACAAGTTTGCCTTATGTTTTCAATTTTTTTGACCCGTCTATAAAAACTTACTTTATGTTAAAAAATGTAACAAAATTTTGTGGTATAAGCAAAATTTCAAATTATAATCTGGATTTGATTGAACTGACTTTGGATCAGAGAAGTACAGCGGATTATCTTCAATGAACTACGAAATTTTTAACTATAAGTCAAGTGACTAGCTTGAGAATTTCAGCACTTTCTTATCAGGCCTGGTTAGGACTTAAAAGCCCCCCCCACCTCCTTTTTTGCATTCAACTTGTAGAAGCCTTACTATTTCCCTAAATATATTTATTCATAGAATTTAGGAGTTAAAATATATATTGGTAAACAGGTTTGCCGGTTTACCAATAAATTTCGAATTTTAACTTCAAATTGTTTCATTCTATATTGCATTCTTACTGATACATATAATTTCACAAACTATGCACATAACTACATAAAATAACTAAAAAAAATCAGTAAATAATGTATATCACTACATAAAATAACTTAAAAAAACTACCGTAAATGATGCACATGACTGCATAAAATAACTAAGGTTTCCATAAATTATTTATATAACGACTAATTTCATTAAGTTACGTCCATAATATTGCTCCATAGACAACTGCATTTGTGTTATCCGTGAAAGAGAAATTTAAGTTTTTAATCAAAACAAAAGCAACGATACAATATGATAATACGGCTCTGGCACAAACAAAATAATAAATGATAAAATCTTTTGAAAAATTTGAACATTTTAAACTGGTAAATATATCAGGGGAAACTATATTCAGTTATGTATAATTTTTTAGCAGTTATTAAACTTAAACGCGTCGAAACTGAAAGAGTTTTCTCTGAGGCGAGATTGTTTTGTAACAAAATTAGATCATCATTACGAAACTAAAATCTTGGTCAGCTATGTTTCTTATTACTTATTTCTTAAAATATGTTTTGACAAGAATGTTTAATTACATTAATGATAGTGAAAAGTTATTCGTGCATAAATACTATTTACAGTTTGTTATAAATTTTTGCGTTTTATTTATATGCTAAGAACACATATTATTTTTATGTACTTGTGTCACAGCATGCAAATGTGAAATAAAATATCCTATTCTTTCGTATTTTTATGTTATATTATTAACAGCTTGACGAATTCCCGCAATTTACCAGAAAATCGGTTTTGTTTCAAAATCTTAACGAATTACCGGTAATAGAAAAAATCAGAAAATTTGTAATCACTATTGGATTTGATCTTTAAAACAGTGATCTTCTATTTGTGCTCCTTTGAAATTAAAGTCTGCTTGAACATACGAACTTTTTTGAATTTTAAATGGCTTATTTTTAATAATCAGCCTGCTTTTATTTGCTCATTATCATTATTTTTTTACTACTACTACTATTTATAATCAAGTGCTTTCTATTCTTGTAACATTTTCTCTATAATTTTTATTCCAAATTTTCTGGTTTAAATGAATATTAAATATTTTATATCTCTCAGTGTTTGCATTTTTTTTTTTTTCGTTTGTTATCGCGTTGCCATTTAATCCTTCCAATTTGGGTTTAATTTTTTTATTTCAAATTTAGTAGCTGCGAGACCCAATGTTGACCAAATAAAATTCGAGTAGATTTATTTTAGAGACTTGTTTTTAAAAAAGGTTTCATAAGTTATTGAGAAAAAATTGTAAAACTTATGTGATATTTCATCATTGATCTCATTGTTTTCTTCTGTTCTAAAATTTTTGACTGAAAACGATGTGTGTTCTAAAATGAGATTATGTCATTCACTTCTGGCCATAGTACATTTTTCAAAATTCATTCTGACTTATATAAAACCCTCTTCTCATTTACAAATAATTGTTTCAAATGTTGAATAATAATTATCATAGCTTTTTTTTGTGAATGTTGTTCCAAATTATGGTTTTAATAAATGTTAAATATTTTACATGCACATCCAAACGTGTAAGATCGCGCATTTAGAGCCATCTGTTAGGACATTTTCAAACTAAATATGTTTCTTTTCAAATGTTCTTCCAGTGGGTGGAATCTGTCTCTATGGGGAATTAAAGTATTTCACAATAAAATAATTTTTTCTGTTTGCTTCCTTATTAATTAAAATTGTTTTTTAATTTTATTTTATTAGTATTAATATGTTTTAAAACATATTTGAACAATTTTTTTTTCAGAATCATATTCTAATTTTAATAGCCCTTCCGTAAACGCGATTTTAAAACATTTTAGTAGTTAAAATTTATCTTGGAAGAATTTTAAAATTTCTTTTGCTTTTTGCGAGCGACCGCTATTTTTACCGCCCTTTAATTCATCATCAATTTAAAATGAAAATGATATAAACTGGGATTCTAAATTACTAGCGCCATCTATGGAACTCATTTGAAAACAAAAGATAGATAGAAATTATTTATTTATGTAGGATAAAGATTTTCATTAAAACTTTTAATCAATTTGGACGTTTTAGAAATAAAAGAAAAAAAATCAGACTCAACATTTTAAATTCGTAATTCTATTATTTTAAATTCATTGTCGGTGTTCAACAACTACATTTTTGTTTTGTTTACTTATTATTTTATATTTTTTCAAAATTTCCCCTCAGTTTAACTGGAAAAATTAATAATTTGCATCATTCAGTATTTTAAATGGTTTAGTTTTATGCAAGGAAAAGTAGATACAAAACTTTCATGTTAAAACGTTTATCTTTTCCCTTTTAATTTATTATCTAAGCAAAGAAAGAGGCGAAGACTATTATTTTCCTATTCGTAGCAACATATATTATCTTTCTTTTTTTCTCAATGTGAAACATAAAAAGCAAATAAATTTGTTTTTTTTTTTAAATTGAACTAATGATATTTTCCCTCACATTATGTTCATTTATTATTTAACTAAAAGTTGTTTTTTTTTTTTTTTTTTTTTTTTTCAATTTTATTGAAATTTTGTTTTTCTAAATTTATGTTCTCGAATTATTTTTCCATGGCCTTTGAATGTGGAATTTGAAAATCAATAGTTCAAAAATTAAGTAAAAACTGAAAATTATTATCTATGTTAGTTGTGATTATTAAAAAAATTAAATTTATTTTAAAATATTTTAAAGTGAAACAACACATTAATAGAGTTCTATTTTTTGGATTCAAATTTAAAAAAAGATATTATTTTTTTAGGCTACATTAAAATATGAAGATAATAATTATACTCTAAAGTAGTAATGGAGCAAAAATACCTTAAATGTAACTTTTGTTTCGCAAAATAAGCATAATATTCTAATATAAATGTAGTTAAAGTCTCATTTCTCTGTTCATATTCGAAAAAGGTTGTAGAGTTAAGTGAATTTAAATGAATTTCACTGATGTAATGTATTCCTTCGGTAGAAAAGATTCGTCTAGTGGTGGGATTGAGACCTGATGCCCCAAAAGACCAGCCGTATAACAGGGCTGCTGCGCATAGAATCTATCGAGGTTTCAAGTCCTCACACTGGCGTGGTGGAGAAGATTGTAGAAGAAGGTGCCAGCCAGGTATCATTTTCGTCTCTAGATCGAGGTTCAAAATTATGGGGAGTGTCGTCAATATAATCTTCCAAATCTGTAGCTGGTCGTTGGCGGGCAAATTATCCGTGGGCAAGAGTCAGAATATCAGCATCCGCTGTCGGCAGGAAGTCGTAACGTCAATGGAATACATATTGATATGCATTCCAAAAAGAAAGAAGGGGGGAAAAAAGAAAATTGGGAAGTTTAAGAACTATGGTGTCACAATCTGTAAACATATTTTAATGTAGTATTTTATGTTTCTAGTTCCAACACATTTACTGTTACATCTTACCCTTTATTGTTGAAAAAAAATTCTTTTTTGCCAATAAATGCTGAATGCGGGGTTGATTGTTTCCCGAGGAAGCGTTTTGTAACTCTAAATCCTTTGGGTGAGCTCGATCCCTACGGGCATTCTGCCATCAACACTCGTGTAGCATCTCAGTGAGATGTTAACAAATAATCACAATCAGAGGAAAAGAAAGTGTGGTCAATATCTTTAAACTGAATTTTTGCTTATTTTTTAACTTTGCCTTATTATGTTTGATTCTCACCTACATTCAGAGCTTACTCAAGAGTTGCGTAATGAGGTCTTGCAACTATATACTTTTGTTTGCAAATTATGAAGAGAGAGGATTGGGTTAATTGGTTCATTAACTTGGCAAAAGAAGTAACACAAGTATTATTGGCAACGGACCTCGTAATTTTGAACCTCTGTCAAGTGACGAGGACGACATATGAACTAGTACCTCCCTCTCTTAATTTTCACACCCCTCCACCGGGGAGGACTTTGAGCCTTGACAGATTTAACGTGAATCAGACCTGGGTACACGGTGGGACTTAAATGACATCAAGGATCGAACCCAAGACTCGACGAAAACCTCCGGCTGCGAGTCCACGACCACTAGGCTACCGCAACCACTAGAGGGTTGGGAATTATTTGTCGAAACTTCAAATTTATTTTCAAGTATTTAAGTAAAAATCAATACAGTAACATAGTTTATAGTATGATTTATTAATTATGAAGTAATATAGCATTCAAATTTCGAGTACTGTTGTTTCAAAATTTAACAAATATTTTTGATATTGAATAGTCTTAAATTTAAATTCACATAATGAAGAGACGCTCCAGAAATGTCAATTCCGAATCGGGCTGAGACTGCGGCAGCGTAGTGATCACGGTCACGTGTTCATGACCGAAGTTGTTTCCATCGAGTCGTGAGTTCGAGCCTAATGCCACTGAAGACTCGTCGTGTAGACCGGCTTATACATGTTAAATCTATCGGTGCTCTAAGTCCTTGCGATGGAATGGTGCAGAAGTCAGGAGAGAGGGATGGGGTGCATCAGACAAGACATCTTCGTCATTTGAAAAAAAATTACGAGGTACGTCATTAAGAACCCTCGTGTTGCTTTTAAGGGAGAGTTAACAATAAACAACGGCAAAAAAAAACCAGTCCGAATGGTGTTTCGGTGTTAGACAATCAAGAAATTTTTTAGATGTTGTATCCACTATTTATAGCTGTCATTACATCACGCTTAATACCTAATATTGAAATGAAAAAAAAAAAAGGATTTGTGGGTTTTTTTTCCTATTAGTATAACAAATTTTTATAAGACAAAAATTCATATTATGCTTAACTTATGACTATAATCACTTGGCTTTAGGGCCCGCAAGAGCCTAGTGGTCAATGTTACTAGCTTGCGGCCGGTATTGTATCCATTGAATGTTGGGTTCAAATCCTGATGTCATTAAGGGCTCGTAGTGTAGCGAGGCTGATGCATGTTACGTCTTTCGAGGCTTCTTGTCATTCATTTGGCGTAGAATGAAAGTCTGCTGAACGTGGTGCCAACTCATATGTTATCCTCGACACTTTACCGCGACTCAGAATTATGAGGTCCGTCGCCATTAGCCTTCTTTTTACTTATCAGCACGATGTTAATAAACACTCACTCGTTCAGACTCATATTTCAGCCGTGGTAAGCTAGAGATTATGCTAGCAATTAGCGAAACCGGTAATGTTAGGTTGGAATCACGTGTTTATGTCATGGTTCCATTTAAATCCATGGATTGGAATAGTAGAGGCTGTCGCACAGTACATAACGATGCGCCTCAAACCCCTCATGCGTTGCGGAAATTTGGAGAGAGAGACATGCTCTCGAGTGTTGTTGTCGTCATTAGACCCTGCTTCGAAATATAGAGACTCATCCCCATAGCTCTAGACAGTTAAAATCTAGCATAACAGTTAAGAAATATCTATTTGTATTTACAATCTTTACATCATCGTTTCTGTTTCAACGTTAAATATATGCCTCCTGATATTGTTGATAAATCCAAGCAAAACACACAGGTAGAGTGGCAAAATATGCGAACCCCCTCTCCTCTCTTTGGTCTTATGAGGGTTTTGTTATTATTTATTTTGCGTCGAAAGAAGTAACTTTCTTCTTTGAGTTCTTATGAATTTTATTAAGTACATTTGTATTTTTTGTTTTTCCCCCTATAAAATGAATGTAATATTCTGATTTGTTTATAATTTGAGAGGAATGAAACTAAAACCAACAGAGTCTACTTATAGGATATTTTACTAGGAAACGTTGCGGCCGCCATAGCCTAGTTGCCATGGTCGCCAACTCGGCTTTGTAGACATCGAGCAGTGGGAACGAGACCTGATGTCATTAAAAACCCACCATAGCGAGCTGATGCTCGTTAAATCTGTCGAGACTCCAAGTCCTCCAGTTGGTGGGGAATTAGAAGTTTGGAAAGGGAGATGTCAGCTTATGTATCGTCCTCGTCACTTGGCCAAGGTTCAGAACTGCGAGGTTTGTCTTTAATATCCTTTGAGTTTATTCTAAGTGTGACATGAATAAACAATCAGTCAAATACTAGTAAACGTTGTCAAAAGTATAATAGTTATCATGAAATTATCTGCTATTTCTTATGTCGTCTTCTGTTATACTTTCATTTTCAAACGGATTTAATAAATTTGAATAACATATCAACCAAAATTGTTATATGGAATGATAATAGGTTTGAGTGCCTTTGGTTTATATATATATATATATATATATACACCCTCGAACTATGTATGGTGCAGTAATCGCGTTCATAATTTATCGTACAATTTTTCAAGCCACGCTATCTTCCCCTTTGCATTTAATATTCTAAAAACAATTAATTTTAATAAGATTTTTTTTATTTTATCCCCTTTAACAGCTTCATATTTCGAACATAAATAACGAATAAAATTTGCCTGAGATTGTTTAATGAAAATTTTAAAAAATTATCCCAGATTAAAGGCTTAATGTATTAACTTCATTAAAACATTCTGGAAATGTATCACTTAATAACCGAATGATGAAAACTTCGTCGGAAAAAAATTATCATAAAATATAGTCCTTTATATATGGTACACAAAAAATAACATCATCATTGATATCGAATAAGTAGATTTCATGCCCCAAGACAAAATATTCCACGAACTACACTGACTTTATTCTTATCTGTAATAACTGCCAATATTACTGGTAGTCTTCTTTCAAGCCAGAAGAAATGATTCATGGAAAATCGAATGCATGGGAGAGACATCTTTTTCGAGTATTTTTCTAAAGGACCTACACGCTGCTAACTATTGTCCTATTTCTGTGCTCTGAGTTACGGACTAGTGTATCAAAGTATCACCAAACATGGATAATCTGTCATACGCAAACATCTCTACTTTCCCATGACATCCCCAATTACCGCACGTTAAAAGAAAACCTCTCGTTCACACACTCGCAGTCAATTCGATCGCATTTCACCCTACAACTGTCTAAACTATTATTCATTGCTCGTTCCAGTTCTCCCCAACACAACACGCACTTCATTTTATTAAAAGTCACACCGCATCAAAAATCACGCTCTCCACCCTCTCCCTTCGACTGGTACCCGCCTCGGTTTTTTATCGTCCGAATTCCCCCTTTTCCATACACCACCTCCCGTTCTAAATTGACATGGAACGTATTCATGATGTTCTGTCCAATCAAACCTCATTGAAGGAGACACGCGTGTTCATGGGAATATATGGGATCTTGGTGGAGAGGAGGAGTGGGAGGGTGAATGCATCGCTGGTCATCCCCGATTCTCGTCAGCGCCGGAAGTGGGAGCATCAGAATCGTTTGGGCGACCCTCCCGGATTCGATTACTCGTCGCCCTTCTAGGCAAGATCGCTTAATATGGTCGGAACAAAAATCCATTCAAAGAGGAGTAATGTATATACTGTCTGTGTCACCACAGATTATATGCGAGATGTAATATTTTCGATATATCTGCAGTTCTTGTATTTATAAAATACGAAAAATAGAAACACTTTAATGATTAAAATGGTGTCAAATATAACATCAACAGAATTATGTGTATACGTTTCATTGATTTTGAGGATGTATTCCCGAAAGTAATCCATGTACTCAAAATGGTAATCCATAGAGTTTAAGGGAACCGGGATATGAGAGGAAATAGTAAAATACTGAATGTAAGATTCCTTCTTTTGGTAACTTATATGTTTAAAAATTATTATTGGAGGTTAGGTTTTGTATGTACAAAATAAAGATATTTTAATCGTTGTATAGAATTATAAAAATTATATTTTTTAGTGAAAAATATAATTTTTATAATTCTAGTTTTTTTTTTTTTTCCTTCTTAGTTGAATACAAAAAAATATTTTTGAAACATTTTGCAATTACATGACATTTTAAAAAAATGTATCCTTAAATGTACAAAATATTTTACTCGTCATACTTAAAACATTGCGCAAAAAATAGTAAACTAATGTTTCGATCATATCACTGTACGTTGTCATTGAAAAAATTACAGAAGTTTTTAATTTTGGAGATTTAATTTTTTTTAATTCTTAAAATTTAGGTATTGCAAAGAGAAAAGGTATTTTTGGTTCGCTACATGCATAGGCATACCTTATAGAAGCAAAAAAAAATTCGTAGCGTAATATTTTTAAATGGTACATAAATGTAACATAAATATGTATCAAAAATTTGTCCATATTCAACTAAAAGGGAGAAAAACTTTCTCCCTAAAAATCACTTTAATAGTTTTATCTAATAATTAAAATATTATTATGATGAAGAACACAATAAAATCTTAGCTCTACTAATAATTTCAAACGATATGCTCGTATGTCACAAAAACAAGGAGTCTTAAATACGGCATTTTATTATTCCTTGTATATCCTGGTACGCTTAAAAGTACAAAATGGTCTTTTATTATTAGCATTTTGTTACTTAAATTTTCTTCGTGTTCTTCTTTAATAAACCTTTTTGTTTTAGAATGTGTTTCTTATAATTAGTTTTAAAGAAAGCAGAGATGGATTTTAAATTACCGAGTCCTAATAACAACAAACCATTTGTAACAGATTCTCATACACATTTCCCTTTAAATAATCTTGTTATGAAAATCTCGCCTCGTGAAAGAACCAGGACTGTCGTAAATTAGTGACTATTGAAATATATATGAGATAGTGGATGTTATATATAGATAAGTATTATATATAGGAGAAGATAGAGGTATTAGGGAGATTGACAGTCACACTATATTGGAATGAGCAACTGTGAGGCAATATTCTAAGAAGATTCTTACCCCGTTATCAGAAGTCTACTGAATTCAAATTCAGTGAAATTAAACATACTGCTCAGGTTTATTAGTGTATGTATAATTTTTTATTATAATATTTGGTTAAAGACCAATTAAATAAACGCTGCATATTAGTAATTTATTTTGATAAAGCTTGTCTTAAAATTCTGAATAAACAAATTAAAGACATTTGGCTGATCATTATTGCGTTTCTATGGCTCTAGGAATTAGTAACGAATCCAATTTGTTATACATTGCCCATTTTAAAACTCTACAGATTACTATTCCGCATACATGAAATGTCAAACTAACATAGTTCTAAAATTACACGAGAGCTATTGATATTGGATCTCATAAGTTTTGAATATAAATGGTCACGAGATGATAGTGATTTTTGAAAAGCATTCCAAAAGAAAAACTAAGATAGAACTGAAATAAAACCAAATTCTATTAAAAACAAACCATTGTCTACTTTTAAACTTTACAAATACCATACCGCGTACTTGAAATGAAGAACTAACACAGCTCTCGTTCTCTTTGCCCTATCTCCAGAGTCCAATTAAAATGGTTCTAGAACTATTGAAAACTGGCCTCATAAACTGGAAGTCAAATGATCAAGACATGATTTAGAAAGTTTTTCAAAAATCAATTTATCATTTCTTGAATAAGAGCTTGAAGGAAGAGATGCTGTAGTGATTTTTGAAAAACAGTCTATATTATATCTTGATCCTTTTACTCCCAATTTATAAGACTCATAGCTAATACACCTCGTGTAGTTCTAGATATGACATTCCATGTATGTTAATTTGATATTTCAAGTACACGGCATAGTAATCTGTATAATTTAAAAGTAGTCAATATTCTGTCGTTATTAACATTTAGTTCTTAAAATTATTTTGTAATTCTTTTCCTAATTCACTTTATCTTGTTTTGATCATGGCTGTAATTTATGATGTTCTTTGTCAATAATAATCCTCGTGTAATTCTTCCGCGATGTTAATTCAAACTAAACTAAAAATATTTAAAGATTATTGGGAATAAATTATTTGGATACTAAAAGGAGATGCCTTATCTCATGTAAGGGAGAGCACATGGTTTAATGGGTAATATTTCAAAGTATATTTAGATCTTGACCGTGTAAGGCGGAGTTTTCCTTGTTTTGATGTAGTTTTGTTTCCCTGACCGCAAAAGCAGGTTAAGTCAAAGTATGGTTTATTTGGAAGTTTAGTATAATTTGTAAGTAATGTAATTATTCGTTTATGAATAACTGGCGCGTAGAAACTTTAAAAAAATACAGTAGAAAAGTAAAAAAATTTCAAATAAAAAAATCAAATTTAAGAGCTAAATACTCTTGATAATAGCGTTGAGGAAAAGAAAAAGAACAAACCTTCTCAGTCATCATGTTCAAAATTACCCAAGTTATCAGTTAAACCCTTTTATGGTGATTCCAGTTTGTTCTTGGAATTTTTTAATAGTTTCATTAGTGCTATACATGAAAATCCTTCTTTGTCAAGAATTGAAAAATTTGTGTACTTGAAATCTGAAATATCAGGGCAAGCTGCTAATGTAGTTTCAGGATTTTTCTTAACCAAAGAAAATTATGAACAGTGTTTGGAATTGTTGCGGGATCGTTATGGTAAGAAAGAAAATATTATTGAATATCACATGAATGAATTATTCATTTTAGAAGTTGTAAAAAGTTCTACTAATTTGAAAGTTTAAGAAAGTTATTTGATGTTTGTGAAATTAATATTAGGAACTTGAATATTTTGGGTGTAACTTCGGACTCTTATGGACATTTTTTAAATCTTATTCTTTTAAAATTACTGCTATCAGATTTTGTGTTTGATTTTCATAGAAAAAAAATATCCGACCAAAAGTGATGTAACTGAATTAATCGCATTTCTAAAAAAAAGTGATCGAATGTAGAGAAAGCGCGTTAAATGTATTTGGAAAGAATTTCAATGATGAATCTATCGTCAACAGGAAACACACCACTTTTAACTATAAACAATTGCATCCACATGGCAAACATAACACTCCTTTGGCTTCTGATTTGAACATAACAACGTCTAAATTTTGTATATTTTGTAAAAGTAACCAGTATTATGGATTGGGATGTAAAAATTTATCTGATGATAAAAAGCGTGCTAAATCAAAAACGGAAAGTAGATGTTAAAGGTGTTTTAAATTTCATTTATCCAAAGATTGCAAAATTAAAGTCAATTGTGAAAAATGTATGAGTTCTTCACACATACAATTATTCTACCCAAAAGAACAAGAGAATGAAATAGTTGTAGGCTGGTCGCATCCACAATGTTACTACTCAACTATTTTACAAACTTGCAATGTTCTAACGTCATTAGAAAATAAAACCTTAAACGTAAGAATATTATTGGATTCAGGAAGCGAAAGAACATTCATAATGTGAGAAGTAGTAGACACACTTAATTTAAAACTGATACGCGTAAGGATAAACTATTACTCTCTTCATTTAGAAAAAAAAATTCCGGTTTGGTTTAACTACAGCTGAAAAGCCCATATAACCCCAATTGAGAGAGCAATTTCAATCGAGGCATTAACCACTCAACATATTTCTGGCGCCTCTTTGAGTTCAGGTTTTCAGTCAAAAAAATAAAGATGTTAGCTGAAGTCCATGGCCTTGAACCGACTGACTCTGGTACAGGAAAAATTCAACTTTCGCTTGGTGGATTATTGTCCTTCAACAAAGAAAACTACAATATTTATTCCAGTTAATGTACAAACACGCCTATATTTGTTATAGTAATTATTGAAAGAAATCGGGGCATTTTTTAAAAAACATCGCATTTACTTTTATACTAATGAAAATGAGAAAGATTAGCTTCGATTATTTTTGTTTTTACAGATACAAAAAAAGAGCAAAAATAACACATATTTTTGCAACTCAATTTTTTGTTTAAATACTTAAAAGGTATTTCAAATATTTTGTTTATTTAAAGCCTTAACATACTTTTTTCTATGCTATAATTATAACAGGCTCTCAATCAAAATGTTTTATAATTTAAAATATCTCTAATGAAGTTGCGTTTTACGTAAATCATTTTTCCTTACAAAGAATGGAGGGAAAATAAATCTTACTTCACAAAAATTCCAAGAACAGATTTAATTTCGACTAAAATAAAGCAAAAATAAACGAGTAATAATTTGTATTTACGAAACCGAAACGAAATTATTAAAAGAGACAAAGAGACACTTAAAATTGTAACAAAGTGTTAAAATTTCGCTCGGTAACTTTTTGCATCAATATTTAATTGATATGAATCAAAAGTGCGAACACATAAATTAAGTATATAATTTTTAATCACAGACTACCTGAAGCAAATAAACAAATTTTCTGAGCTATTTCTACACCATGTTTAAAAGCAGTCCTTTTTAAAATGTAAATCTTTATCCAATATTTTTCATTCTTAAAAAGTATCTGTATCTTATTTTTTTTTATTAAAAAAAACGGGAATAGAAATGAGAAAATATATATTTTTAACCATTTGCAAGGCTAGGCTCATCGTACAAGTGTCCAGTTGGCGACTTTGTAGCTGACAAAAGAGCATGAACATGTCGCCAATCGTGGCAACCCTTGACCATAGAGGATGAAGCGGAGTGATGAGGATGGGACGAAGGAAACAAGATGTTTCCCTGGTTGATGGAAGAGGGGGGAGACACGCTTAATTCGTCAGGGAACGGGTGGGTGGGCCAGTTGCCCTGTGACCTTCCAGGCAGGAGGCCCTATTATTTCGATTGAGAAGTCAATTGTAGTTAGGGAGGGGGGAATTTTTAGGGTTAGCGATTGCGAACAAGAGAAGTACGCTATTCGCCTTCCCTCCCTCCTCTATAGATGATCATTTCGTACGTTTTTTTATATGAAAAATGGATAGAGTTGTGCCCTATTGATCATGTATGTCTAATAATTAAATCTTTATATGAGTTTTGTACATTTTGTATGATGAGGAATAAAATGTCAAAAATGACATACAAATTAAAAGGGAAAACTTTGAGAAGTATGGGAATATTTTGTTTCAGTGACAACAGCGTTCAAAGTTTCTCCTTGAATTGAAGAAAGAATGTTGATATAACGTATTTTATTTTTACTCAAAAATAATAATTCAGATAATACTAATTTCAGAAATTCATGTAAATTTTATCGAAATTATGAAATATGTAATTTTAAAAGCATTATCACTTCAGATCGATGGGAAATATTGATTTTACATTTGTGATTATTTTAAATGCAAAGGAAAGATAATTTATTCCATTTGTAACTTTTTTTTCTTTGTACATATTCAAAAATATTTCAAATCTTATTTATATGATTAACTAATGTTATTTTTCTTCTTACAACGAGACAAATTTATTACTTAAAGCGAATATAAAATACATTTTTCTTTGAAATTACTATTAAATTATTTTTGAAACACGTGCACGAAAAGAAAAAAATTGCTGAACTTTCTTCTCGGAATAAATTGTACGTTTCATTTTTATAATGATGTTATTGATAAATTTTTTATATCTAGGGAGAGAAATTACATTGTTTCGTATTTCTTTATTTGATTTTCATTTTTATTCCGTAAACGTAATGTTAATCCTATGGAATTTCTTCTATCGTTTTCAAATCTATACTAAATATCAAATATTTACTATACTACGATTTGAATGCCTAAAGTATATCCGAAAGTGAGAAAAATAATGAAAGTTTGTGAGGAATTACATTTTTTTAAAGAATTTTAACATATTTTAATGATTCATTTATGTATTTTCCGGACTTTAAAAAATATGCTAGGATACTTGCTCATGCCTCAAAAGTAGAGAAGAAAATGTAATTACACAGAAACCTTTATTATTTTTTGCGCTTTCAGGTGCAATTTTTTGCATTTAAATACATAAAAGGGCATAGATTACAGGAGGAAAATAGAAATTCCATAGAATTAACATTACGTTCACACAATCAAAATGGCTGGTAGATGGGGGACTTAATAATACTTCGGGTATTTTGAGGGAATTAGTTTCTATAGTTCCTTTTTTTTTTTGAAAAATAAAAATCCAATATTACATCTTGTATTTCTCGTAAGAAAAAGAAACTTATTTTTAACGAATCGAATGCGCACTTAGAGTTAAAGTGTGTAAGATGTTGCAACAATTGAGTGAAAAAATGTCATCTCTGTTCATATAAAATGCCTACAAATTGTTTTTTAAGATAATAGCTTTTTCAAATCTTAAGTATGATGTCTTAATTTATTCATTTAAGAGCAAATAATAATCATACTTTTTAAACAAAACCATTTATGAATTTTGATGCCAGGAAAATAAAAAAGTTGTACTTGGCGAACACGAAGATAAAATTATCAAAAGTATATTTCATTTAAAAAAAATGTCAAACATCAATATACACAGAAATTACTTCATTACATATCTCTGAAGTCGCGCATTCCTTGTTACGTACGATTATGCTTTTGTATATAGGTATCAGATAAGAATACCAATGCCTCTGCACCGTTCATTATGCAGGTAATCCTACCTTATGTGTGGAAAAAAATTTCTTTCTAACCTACGAATCGTTTGGCTTTAACAACGAGTGCTCACGCCACAATCATTATGGCCAAGATATCCCCGAGATGACTACCGCTCGTTCCTCGCCCTTTTTATATCCTTCCGTGTGGCAACACCACTTCTTCGAGTCAGCGGTCATTTCCTGGAGTGACGCCATATTGGCGATGGCGGACACTGAGTGACAGATGGAATTTTTTTTTCTTTCTTTTTGTCCACTACTTTCTTTTCAGAAATCCACTTCTTTTTTCTCTTCATTTATTATTATTTTTGTTCATCTTTTCCTTCTTTTTTTCCCCTATTATTATTCCAGGAAGGAACATTAGTTTCCGAGAAGGAAATAGAATGGTTCTTTGCCAAATAGTATGGATTATCTCTACAGGTAAAAGAATTTCCTGTGAGTCGTGTGTAAGATTTTATTTACTTGTAAAAGTGGCTTCTTTCTTTGCAAGCTTGCGTTTTAGGTATGGTCTGATGTTAGCAAATTCTCGTGAAATTAACAAACGTAAATTATTATGCAATGAAATATGTAAGAAAAGATTGTGAATAAATTTCTTGGTTATTGCTGATTAATAAAATATTAATTATTTGTTTATAGCCCACAATACTTCTTTTTAGAGTCATAAAATAATTAATGCAATACCTATTGCATGTTAAAATGGTTCATTGCCCTACGTCAAATTCATCGTGTTATATTTTTAAAGCATCGTAAAGTATATCAATTCGTTTCATTCTATCTCTGAATTATTGCTTTCGTTTTCATTCTTTTTTATACTTTATTTTAATTTTGAAAAATAAAATTGATCATTTTTCGATAGAAAATTAGCATGCTTTTTTAAATATGTGAAAATATTGTTTTTTAATCAAGACATGAAAAGTTTGTTTTTTTTGGCTGACAAATTGGTTATGACTCAAAAGAAAAACTATATCGCACCTACATTTGGACTGAGAGTTAACCGCCTAAATGAAATCTTTATAACAGCATAAAATAATAATTTTATTAAGAGTACTTTCGCTACGAAATAAAAAATGAGATTTATAACGATATTTTTAATTGAAATATGAGATATTATTTGAATAAAAATTTTCAAGAGAAAAAACTCCAAATTTTAATACTTAGGATTTTATAAATCCATAGAACTCATTAAAATTTAATATTAAAGAGTACGCTTGTTAATTTCTTTAACAAATGAACAAAAATTAACTATATTAAAAACAACTTTATTAATTCCAGGAAATTATGTATTTTAATACATATATATATTCAGTACTCAGCTTTTTACATGATGGTTTCATTATTTACGAAATTGGAAGTATTGCGAAGGAACTGTTCTTCATAATGGAGTCATTACATAGTAAAATTTGATTTTAAAAGATGAATACCTTATTTATTTATGAAAACGTAATCAATAGGCCTAGTTTATTTTAAATCGCAACTCTTTTGGTTGAAGAATCAAAAATTTGCCATCAATGATTTTTATGAGTATACAGAACTTATTGACCAAACAGATGATTGAGTGATAAATTGTTTTTTCACGTTGCACTTAACAGCAACACTGAGGATACTGATGAAGTAATTTTCAACCTCGATCAAGTGTCGAGGACGACATTGAACTAGCATCTCCTCTCAAACTTTCATATTACGCCAACGAGGATCATCCTGCTGATAATTATGAACATATGTTTAAGAGAAATCTTTACAATGCTAAATAATTGTAGTATTTTTGAAGAACGAAATAGAAATATATTTATTGTGCACATTTTTTATGATAGGCTCAATGTTCCATTGTAAGAATTATAAAAAAAATATTCCACACGGCAGAAACGATTTTACAGTAGAAATGATTGTCTTATATATTACTGAAAATAAGCAATTTGCTTTTATTCACAGTTACAATTTATACACTGTTTGATTGTATTATATGTAAAAGTAAACATGATGGTAATATGACTGAACAAAATATGAAGGATTTATAATGTGCAAAAATGTATGTTTGGATAAATGTATTCGTAAACCTACATTGTACTGGCTTATATATATAATGAAACAAATAAATATTTTTCCTTATTATTATTTTTTTTTGAATAGTTCCTTTTAATCTTTTACAAATTGAATATTCGAGTTCTTAAAGATTTGAAACTCGATTTTGTATCATTCTTTAGGTAAGAATTCTTTCAAATAAAACTTATTTGAAATATAATGTCTCATATTTTTGCAATTCATAGACTAAACTGGGATCAAATGAAGAGATTGAGAAAATGAGGATGATATGAAATCTAAAAATGCACTATTCAAATAACGTTATTTTGGAGTATCGACTAGTTAAAAACAAAATATCAAAATTAAAGGAAATGTTTCGAAAATTAGCAAAAATTACAAAGGAAAGTATTCAAATTCTGTTTACATTATTTTCCCATGAAAATTATTTTTCCAATTCTACTAATACATCAAATCACAGTTGTAATTCTTTCATATTCGAATTGCTTGTATGTTCTCGTCTGCCTTTGGTTTTCTTCAAAATCATCTCCTTGTGAAAAATGTTTAACTTATTTCATTTGTAAATGATATTTTGTTCCAGAATTATTTCATTTCCTTGTATACAATTTGACTGATTGTAATATTTTCAATCTATTTTTCTAACCTACAAATGTTTTCTGTAAATGATTTTGCAAACATCTGATGCTATGAAAAGAACGCTTTTTAGTATTCCTAAATATATTTTTTACATAAATAGCAAATTCAGACAATTTCCAACTAACTCATTAAAATCTATTTTAATTATTCCTTTTAATACATACCGTCTTCCACTAAGAAAAAACGTCTTTTGGAAGAACCGATTCCTCACTGTTTCATCAGGTTCATATTTTCTTGAAGCCTTTTTATGACATTCCAAACGGTAAATAGATTTTTTTTCAGCAATATTATCAACAATTTAATATGATTTTCTTTCTCTCTTTGCTTTTGAAAGTTAAATAAAATCCACTGGCATTCAATTTTTAAGGAACAACAGATTTATGCAAAATAGCGTTCTCAAGAGCCGATTAATCAAAACAAAAAGCATTGAGAAAGTAGCACGTAAAATTTCTTACTTGAATAAAATGCTAAGCGCATGATTTGTTAAAGCATTTTAAATTTCAAACTGTGAAGTATATATACAAAATCTCGATTATGGGTTTTTGATTGTGACTGTGAGTGCTTCTTAACATCACTCTCTCCCCCCGAAAAGCAACACAAGGCTATTGCCAACGAACCTCATAGTTTTGACCCTCGGTCAAGTGATGAGGATGACACAGCTGGTACCACCCTAACCAAACTTCCATACCGAACCAAAGAGAGGATTTGGAATCTAGGATATATTTCACATGTACAGCCTCGCTACACGTGAAATATGTTCTGGGTTTATAGTGATGGATGATGGGTTTTTAGTGGCATCAGGACTAGAACCAACGACAGGATGAAAACAACGCCAATCGAGAGTTCACGATCACGACCACTATGCTACTATGGCCTATTTTGGGTTTTGGAAGCCATTCAATTAAATTTCTCCTTGTGCGGCAAGTATTGAGTAGAAATGCGCGTAAGTTATCAGTTGAGTGCATAAAATCTCTGGGAAGCAGTTAGGAGACTCAAAACTGAGGAAAGTGTCATCCCAACAAAAGTGCTCCAATTTCGGGTACTGCTCTTTAACATTACACAAAAACAGCCTTAAATCAAATTTGGTTTATATGCTTGGAAGCCTGTCAAGTGTATAAAGCTACAGCCACGGCCTTTTCGGGGAAAGTTAAGGTATTGTAAAGAACATACTCGCTGGAATAATCAACAGGAGTCCAGAATCATGTTTTTTACGAATCCGGAATCACCATGAAGAATGAATCTGAACACCAACTACTATCTAGAGAAAAAGAGGAACCCGTTACCGACTATAGAATGTTCCTGAAGCTTATCGCTACAGCCTGTGTAACATAGTGTAGGCAAGGCATTATTTTTAATGGCAGAACACCGATATAGATCTTTCACGCAGGTGTTGCTACTCCACAGAGGTATTGCATTGAGTTCCTCCCGGACCACATTCGTCTTTTTTGGAAAGCAGTGGGTTCATATTTTCTGCTCATGAATGACAATGTATGCTCAGATAGAACAGTGGAAGCCTCCGAGGATCTAGAGAGTGAAGATATTTAACACATGTAATGGCCTATTTATTCGTCGTATTTAATCTGATTGAACACACTTGGGAGGCCCTTGGTAGTTGTGTATGAAAAAGAAATTACTCCTCCCGAACTATTCAGATGCCCAAAATTGCGTTGAAAGAGGAATGGGACAAATCCTCCACGCTCTTTCGTCGATAAATTAATGGAGATTAATGGTCAAATGAGCATTGGTAATACTGAGTGACTTGTCTGTCAACATTCTGGCAAGGAAGAACATTTTTAGAAACTTTGTAAATTGCACCAAGAAGTAGATCCCCCCCCCCTTTTTTTTTGTTATCCTGGTTTTACTTGGGTGTAAAGATCCATTTCGAATTATATTTAATGTACTATTCCGTTATTAATAAATACCAAGTAACTTTCCTTTAATGAATGTCAGTTATTAAATATTCCAACAGTTATGTTTGTTCCTTTGATGTTGTCAAGTAGTGTACATGTCTCTTCAATATTTGCATCCTTTTCCTTTTCGATTCACATTTTCAAGAGACTGTTCTGAAATGAATACTATTTGTTTTCAAAAGTCGTCCTTAAATCAAATCAAAACATAGAACTGTTACTCATTTTACTTTTGACATCAATATTCGATTTACTCAAATAAATCTCTCGTCCAAATATTAATTAATATGCATCGAATAGGATTATTTGTGAGCTTGTATCGAATTATTATGAATTGTGTAAATATCCAAAACAATGCCGCTGAAAATATACGTTGATATATCTTTTATTAATCTTATTTTCATAAAACATTTTCTCATTCTTCCTGTTTAAGATAAATGACTATATGGGATATAGATTAGGAAAAAAATAACATACCTTACACTAAGAAGTATACTTAAATAAATTTTGCGTTTAAAGAACAAACACAAAATCAAGTCTGGAGCTAAAAACACTCGTTTATTCAATCCTAAAGGAATTTAAAAGCAATCACTTAAGAAAAAGGGAAATAAATATTAAACAACAGAAGCCTTATTTATTTTATCATTAAAGCCCTGTACAATAGTACAGATATTAGATCCAAACATATTTGCTGAACGTTATAAATGCTTTTGAAGTTTTCGAATTTTACTAATAATCATACATTTATACAAAGAATCATTCTGATGTTTGTTTTATTATTAAACTTGGTTATATATTTTGATAACTTATTAGAAATGGATTAATTTACATAACATCGCCTATTCAATCTACACCAAAATTTTTATTCATAACTGTAAATCCATGTATAAGCTACGATCCATAAATTTGCTGCAAAAATCTCAATCATTACCCTGTTTTCGAAGAAAATTGTTCATCAGTCTAAGACCAGTCCAAATTGACTGAGCCAGTACTATGGATCGTCTTCACATAACGTTAAAAATCTTCTAATTACTTCGTGGGATTCTTAACAAATGATTGTTAATATTTCGACACTGATAAATATCCAGCAAATGTTTGTTAAGGTAGCAATGAGTAGCAATACGAGTGCTATTGATGACAGACCTCGTAATTTTGAACCTAGGTCAAGTGACGAGAACGACACCTGAGCTGGAACCACCCACTCCAAACTTACACACTACGCCTAATGGGGGACTTGGGATTTTGACTTGATTTAACGTGCATCAATCCTGCTTCATGATGGGTCTTTAGGAACACAAGGGTTAGGACCCACCAATTGACGAAAACATTGAAAGACGCGAGTCCGCGACGAGGACCACTAGGGAGAAATATAATTACTCCACATCGAACTCTTATAAAAATAAACTATACTAACTATATTGATGAATAGATAAAAGTTAAACTGGAGCTTATCTGAACAAGATGCCCACAATAAAAGAGATTTTGAAAAACTCAAAAAAAGAATTACCACGATCCTTCAGGAAGACCTTAAGAGCAAAGAAAAAGAATCAACACCCCTTTGAAGTGAATAAAATTTAAACTTCTTATAAGAAGATTTTTAAAAACATCTGCTGGTGGGACATAATTTAAGTTGTTGGCAGTGTTTTATATTGTAGTATCCGTTTTAAACACTACTGTTATTTTATTTTACAAGATGGCGAAATATGGAGCAAATATTATGTAAATTCCATATATGTGTGCGTGCGTGCGAGAGAGAGGGGGGAGTATCGTAAGGATGTAGCTATTATTTATTTAGAAATAACAACGATATCTGGATAAAATACATTCTACGTATTAATTATCTTTATATACGTACGTCGTTCAATAAGGCCTTAGAAATTCCAAAAATGATGCTCGTAACATCGAAAAGAGTTTGTTTTTAGTAATTGTCATGATTCACTAGACAGTTCTCTAAATATCAGTTACTCGGATTAGTGATCATAACGTCTTTCGCACGTCAATTATTCTTCGCTATATTTTTTCCGATCGATGAGTCCCTCTTCGTCTTTTTTGGAAAAGATTCACTGAAAACATCTCAACGATTTGATTTTTGCCTGATTTCTGGTGCATAATAATGAATTCAGATGTCACTGACCATAACAATTCGACGCAAAATGACGTCAACAACTCGATGCAGCAGCAATCAAATTTTGATTTCGCCACAAATGATTACCAAATTAAAACTAACTTATGAATTGATGTCAAATTTGGTTCGGCTCCTTTGAATAGATGGCAGCACCTAATGGTAACAACGATACACCTTAACGATGTCATTTGTCTTCAAATACATGTAAAATCAAATACATGTAATGTTTTTTTTGAAACACTATCGGATATAATATATATTTCAACTATACATGTTGATTTGTTTGGTTTCAGGAAGCCATAGACTAAAGTAACCCATGATATCTTAAAGTTTCATTTATTATTCCGGGATATCGTAAAGTTTTAATTATTTCCAGAAGAAAGATAGAGGAAGAAACTTAATTTTTATTTGTATGTTATTCTTAAGACTATATATATATATATATATATACTCTACGCTAACTAGAGTTATACATTTCTCACAGCGTTTATTGACCTTTTGAAGGCCGTCAAGGAACTCAGCAGATTGGACTCTATCTTATCCACAATGAGGGTTACTTCAATTTATGGCTTCCTGAAATCAAATATATCAACATTAATAATGAGTGTAATTTCCGATATTATGTACATAAGTTCAATTAATGCGCAAAATAAATTTTATCCAGATTACCTCTGTTATTACTTAGTAATAATTATAACTTCACGATATTGCTGGTTGCTTCAATCTATGTCTTCCTGATATTAAACAAATCAAAATGAATATCTCTAATTTACAACATTATGTACATAAGGATAAATTAACATGCAGAATAAATTTCATCTAGATATATCTCTATTATTTTCTAGCAATAATTAACACTTTACCCTGCCCCTTCCTTTATATAATTTAGGAAAATAAAAAAAAAAAAAAAAGTAATGCTTCGAGAAATGATATGGCCAGGATTTTTTTGAAATAAAATTAGGGTTTGAAGACAGTTTAATTATCTATCCATAAAATTTAAAACTGATAATTTTGCTTAGATCATATAACAAAAATGTGTGTGTACGATTACGTATATGTGTGCGCTCGGTTAGTATTACGAAAAAGTGAATAGAGAAACAGTTGTCCCGTATACGCAGATACTTTATTACGAGAGACTTGGACATTTTCCCTACAATTATGGAAAAACGATTAAGTTCTGAATATTAAAAAATCATGCATTAGGGGGAAAGAGCCTAATTTTAACACTGAAATCAGTAGTGGAAATGTTTTTACTGGAATTTATGATATTTATTAAAATTATTTCGATAATCATAATTCGATTTATTTTTGCTCTATATTGTTCAGTACAAAACGCACAAAATTAAATTTTTCATGCATTAAATCAGCGTAAAAGTATGGTTTTGTTTACTTCTTTACATTAAAAAAATAAAAGAAAATCTGAAGAAAATGACCTCAAAAATCTTGTTTTTAGAGGAATAAACAAAATAAATAGTTTTTCTTTTTTAATTTAAATTTGTTCAAAATAATTCATTTCTATTTCTTATTACAGTAAGAGTAAAAAAGTCTCCTTTAAATTATTCGAATTTACAATACATAATACATATAAGATAATAAAACAGAAAACACATAATTATGTTTTGAAAAACTGTTCACTGTTCAAAAATGTTTTGAGATTATTTTACTATTTTGAGAAACAGTGAATAATCTCAGAACAGAGGAAATCTTATTGTTTTGAGATTATTTAATCATTTAAATTGCAGCATAAGCATTCATTAAATTTCCCTTAAATAACATATAAGGTTCCTTTCTGACTTTATATTTAAATTTCCAGCTGCTCCCAACAAAATGAAACGTGGTTACGCAACTTACGTAAACTTTAGAAGAAAAGTGAATAGATATAATCAAGTCGTATAAAAGGGACACAATTAAATTTGAGAGATATATAAGGGTTACGATATGCTTCTGGGAAAGTCTTGAAAAGTACACGGGAGTTACTTGCGTGTCTGTGTGTCCTGTATCGACTATGACCCGATGCTGACTGGTCAAAGTTAAAGTGTTTTTGTGTGATTGTTTTAATTACTTTATCTGTGCTTGGAATGAAGTCGAATTTTAGGTTTGCGATTTGGCTCATTTTTAAGATGGCAGACGAGTCGGATAATAGAGATATACTACATTATAATTAGTGGAAATTCAAGTTCATTTTCTGACGATAAAATATCAAATACATAAATAATCAATGAAAAAGAAAACAACAATCAGAAACATTTTTAATAGCTAGAGTGGTAAATGTAAGTCCTGTGCTCAATTTTTTCTCCGAATGGTGGCTCAGGTCTAAGTTCTTTTTCACTTTTCTGAGAAGTAACAGAGAATCAGAATAAACAAACAAAAAAATTGCTAATATAGTTAGAAACTGCATACTAAGGAGAAATTTAGTAACGTAAACCAACGTTTAACCAAGTAAAAACGTATTTTTTTTTAAATCTCAGGTAGTCCAAATATAATTTCTCAATTGTAATAGAATGCCTCCACTAAATGAATTTTTTTGAACGTGCGAATTAATATTAAGTGAAAATATGTACTTTCATAACGGTAATCAATACAAAGGTGCAAAATTTGAAAGTAAATATATGATATGATTCGAGCTTTTCCCTAGATAAAATGTCCAACTCTCACACAAAATGTATTCAAATTACAATTGGGGTTTCTTTTTACATCAAATTAAGAAGACTAGGTACCTTAAAAATGACCAAAATGTCGATTTTTTAAAATTTAAATTTAGTGATATTATTTGAATTATTATTTTTTCGAATGATATATTACTTTTATATATATGGGGAATTAAAAATTCGAAGAAGAGAAATTCAGAAATATAAGAAAACAAATTATAGGACTTGTCCAAAACTCTTTTACCAGATTTACCAGAAATGTCATTTTACATCTAAAAATTTTCGAAAATTAATGTTACTTTGCTGCAGTCGTAACTGTAGCGTTTTTATGTTTCTTTTAGTGATTACAGCATTAATTACGAGAGATTTGTTGATATATCGTGTTTAAGTATATTTATCGAGCTAATTCTGATTATTTTTTACTCTAATAATTTCCTAATTTATATTCTTATTCATCATATATTTTCATACAAATACCACATGTTGATATTACATGAAACAAAAAATTTTGAAAACTGTTTTTATTATTATTATCTATTTTTTTATTTTCCTTTTTAGTAAGGTTCCTATGTAATTATACGAAAGCGCAATTACTACTATGAAAAAATATATAGTTAATGGTTTTAAACGGCATTTTAAGATAACTGAAGCATATAATAGTTATTTTTTTCAAAATTGTAAGCTTTAAAATGGTCTCTCTCAGTTTGTGTTTTTTCCATATAGTTCTGTACTAAAAATGCTGCTCCTTCCGCAATTATTTACAAATCACTTCCATTTTTCCCTGAGTGGTACGTATAATGCATTGATTTTGCTATAAAATGAATACCTTTTTTTTTTTAAAAAAAAATTAAAATGCGGGAATATCGGTTTTTTAGCAGAATGCTAGCATACCAATCGACGTTTTTTCCCCAAAAAAATTTGATCCCTAAATTTCTTAAAAGTATCCTTGAAGAATCTATCAAAGCATTTAATCCTGTAAAGCATCCATTAAGGATTTTTATAAAGAGTTTAGCATTAAAATATAAATAAATAAAAGAGGAATACGGTTTTTAAATTTTTTTCAAAAAAATTATTAAAACTTTAAGTTTTTAAACTAGTTTGAACAATATACCCAAATATTTATTTCAAATCATTTTCTTGAATAAAATCACAATATAACATGCTAAAACATAATTTTTAAATGCGTAATTCGAAAAAATTATTCAAAGGGTATCGAGTTCCCTTAAGAACCGAACACTGAAGCCTTAGAAAAAAATTGCAATAAATCTTCGCAATACATACGCAAATACTAGCATGCCTCCTATTTTTAATGGATTTTCTTTAAATAACATTGTAACTTTGTTTGGGTCAAAACTTTGAAAGCTTTTTTCTCCCATTTTAAAGCTCAATTGAGCTGAAATTTTCTATATACGGTTGTTTTTGGATGGCAATATGGTAATCTTATTATAATTAATTTAAATTAATTGATTAAAACTAATTATTTAAAGAATTAAATTTGACTCAACGTTCCCTTTCCTTAGATGATGGAATAAGTTATTCCTTTCTCTTTTAAAATTTAAGGTATGAAAAATTATGTTACGCAAAGTGTGAAGTTTGAAAGAAAACCCATGTTTAAAAACTTGTTTTTCACCGGTGTTATATATTTTCAAGTAGTAAATATTCAGCACAGCGAATTGACTCTTTCATTACTTCAGTACAATATATATAGTAGAGAATATAGATTTCTTAAGTACTTTTTTATAAATCTACTTCGACGACTGATTTGTAAGAAACATTTAGAATGTTTGAACCTGATATTTCAAGAATTTGTGGTGTAACGATTTAAAGCTTATTTCCCTTCAACTGTCCTTATGGGCATTTCCTAGACGCTACTTAATTGAAACAACTCAACTTCCAATTTTATGCAAAGGGAAGTTCATTCATAAGTGGAGGAGTATTGAGAAAGAAACGAAAAGATAGGAGATCGATAGAAGGTCCGAGGAAGAGTAGTAATAGACATGGAATTATACTATTGCTGAGACTGATTCACAATCCTGTCTCAGTTCCATCTCCAATAGTAATCAGTTACGAAAAGTCTTTTAATATTATTTTGTTGAAAACTCTTCAGAGTTGCTCCAACAGACTGGGTACATACATTGAATGTTGATTGTTTTATTAAACATTTAATGAAACCCTTATTCGTCTATTTATTAGATGTACGAGTGTACTTTAATTATAAGTAACATTTATTAATAATGGAATAAGTTATTCTAAATTATAAATAAAAGGCGACAGTGTATGCGTGTTAAATGTGCCTATTCAATAAAAAGTAAGTCACATTTTGTTTTATGTAATAGTATTTATAAATGATTATTCTATTAAGAACTATGTATTGAACATTTTATGTGAAATACCATTTGGTTACACACTTTTCCCATTTTAGCTGATTCATCTGCGTTTGGAAAATTTTATCGCATAGAAAAATTTGTCTGCCCCATACTTTGATGATATTCCAATTCATTTTCAAAAAAATGGAAATTAGATTACACATTAAAAAAATTACAAAATGCGACGAACGGGCGAAGAAAATAATGATTTGTAGGTATTAATGCTTCCAAAAAGAGTTTATACTTTCCACACACATGATTAAGTGAGCGAAAAAGTTACAAAATTTTTTTATACCTGGAATCGATCTTGTAATTAATCAAAACTCCACCGGAAGTGCATAATTTATTTCTGAAACGATTGAAGAACGAGAAAACTTTATGATTATTTTTCTGGCCCCGAAAAAAAAATAATAAAGCATCGATTCCCGCAGTCTAACTTTCGAAATTTGAAAATCCATATTGTTATCAAAGTAGATTAATATTCATCGTGGCTTTCCAATTCGAAACACACTTTTAAAAACTACAGGTTTTATCGAATATTTTATTTGGGTTATAGCTCTCTTCGAATCTTCACAAATAATATTTTTTTTATTATTATTAATAAAATTTATATCATTCGGTGGTTTTGAGCATCGATGATTCTTTTTTTTTTCCCATACCCAAACTTTCGTTTTCGTCCCCTTCCTATCCCCTCTTTCCCACTTCCTCTGTCAGACGACATTTTTGAAAAGGTGCTGCCCCCTAGCGGTTGTCGACAACCTTCGGTTTTCAGAACCAAAAAGGGAAAAACGGAGATAACCGAACAAAGGCGAACAGCAGATTTTTTACTTACTTTTTAATTCTGGCAACTCGCTGTGAAAAATTTTTAAATTAAAGCTTTCGCGAAAGGATCAGAAATAGAGAAGGGAGAAGAAAAAAAATTATAAAAATACTAATAAAAAGAAAAGGCAACTCCGCTCGGCGCGTAGTTTGTTTTTATAAGACTCGACGTAGAGAATATTGGGAAAAATTCTGACACTGAGTTAATTACAATGAAAGCTCACAGCGCCCTCTTACAGAAAAGGCTGGGACCTTGTAATCGTTCATCACTTGCGTTGTATTTTTTTTACGAGCTGTCTATGAGAACGGTGGTCTCTCTTTTGTTTTAAGTTCACTTGTGTTGCTTGGCGAGCTGATACAGCTATAAATTTTAATTCGCGATATTTTTTTTTCCGATGAAGGTGTCTTTTGTTAAAAAGGGTTGCAATGATTGGCGACGGGTTTATTCAGAAAGCTTAATTAAGAGGCTCAGAGTTCGGTTAAAAAAATGCTTGTATTATCAAAAGAGGTTTATTAATTGATACTGTGTGCAGATAAATCGCTTTATCTTGCATCTTTTTTTTTTTTATCTCTAAACAAAACTTGATCCATCCATTTTCCTGTGCAAATCATGTTTACCCACGTGCTAATGGAGGCCAACAACTGCTGGCTTTTAAAACCAATATCTTCTGTAAGAGAAATGACTAGACCGGAGCAAGAGTGTCAGAGTATACCAAGAACTTATCTTGAATCATATTCTTAAAAATCTAATAAAGATTCCGTCTTAAAAATAATAATAAAAAAACGATATGTACCACATTAAAAATGAAAATCAAACAAAGTCTGTTGAGTTACATTTGAAATTGATTCAAATAGTATGAATTATTGAAATTTAATAAAGCCAGCTCAGTTTTGGAATTTCAGTTTCATAGGACAAAATATTTGACAGAACGAAATTAAGAAAAATAAGAAATCCTTGCAAAGAATAATAAGCGTTGTTGAACGTCAGCGGTAACATTTGTTACATTGTTATTTTAAAGTTTCCAAGTGGCGCGACACAAGAAATGAAGTAAAGACTACTTACATAGATGTAAATCAGAATGATTATGTCTGTAACCAAAACCTCAGTATAAATCTTTAACTTGTGCTTTTTTTTTTACAGAGTATTGAAAAACTAAGACTTTTTCCAAACCGGCGTACTTTACTAGGAGCTTCAAATTGCAACATTTTTAACGCTTGATACTACTTCCTTCACTTTATTACATTCTTAATCTTTATCCAATCAATAAGGAATCACAAAGTGATGATACCAAAGTGATCTATAAATAATCAGAAGGCAATTCCTAACTTACTCTATCTCTTGGTATATTATATACATATGATAATCTAACGTTTAATATCATAATTCATTACTTAAGAGATCGAAATAAATTGGGTTCGACTCCTTTGTAGAAAATTGCGTGAGAATTCAAGTCTTTGACCCTCCATATATCCTCTCTATGTTACCTCTTAAAACTCCTTACTCAGCGCAGGTGTGATACAGATGTCTAATATTTATAATTTTCGTCCGCTATCTCTATCACCGATCAGCTTCTAACTTCGAATTAAACTCTTCACAGATTCTGCAATTTTCCAAACTTAATCCTTGCTCATCAATAATTTTAATCTAATCTACATAAGTCACATTTCACTTATTAGGAGAAATATTTAGCTCTAACAATATTGCATAAAAATTCTGAGGTGTTAGGTGAAGGGGGAAAAAGCGATAGAATTAACAGTATATATTTTCAATTAAAGATACAATCGCCCTTAATTACATTTGATGTTAAATGCTTCGATTAAGGCTCGGTCTTCGATAATAGAATTACATTTTAATATAATGAGCTTGATACAGAAAACAGTTGGGATTTTTTAAATAACTAAAGCATAAGCAATAAAGGATCAATTTTTTTTTCTCGATGTAGTTCAGGTTTTATTATTATTATTATTATTTCGGATTTTGTTATCACTGCTAATTTTTCTCACTATTGGGCTTTGCTAATTTATTTTTATAAATCAAAATTAAAAGTTTCCTTCAAAAATATTTTCTTTATATTTCGGAATTTCTTGTTACTTGACAAGGATGTGGGTAATTTTTTTGAAACCCTCGACCTTTCAGGTTTTTGATCTAAAATTTGGCAGAAAAATGCAGTTCTCTGAAATTTGATTCAATACTTGATCAGATGTTTATTAAGACTGAAGAATCAGCAGTTAAAAATTAAATAAAGAGATTAAGAATTAAATACTCACAGTAATCAATATATTGAAGTAAAAATCTGAGAATTAAAATCTTCTTTAAATGTATTTAACATTGAATTCGAAATAATGTTTCAATTAAAAAAGTTATTTAGATTTTAAAAGCTACGCACAAGAAGCTGTAGGGAGGGTGGATATTACTTGACAAGTATTGATGCAAAAACACGCGAGCATCCTCATTCATTAACTCATTAAAAAATATTTGATTCTTTAAGAACTTTTTTTTGTTATGCAAAACTCAGCTACTCGAATTATTCAAAATGTAAAACTACTCTTTTTCAGAGTATTAACTAGTTAATTATTATAAGGAGTTGAATAACGTTCTTTTACAATAAAGTTTGTCATAATTTATATTAGGTATTATTTACATAATAGCATGCTCTCTAACAACTTATAGTAATTTTGCAATTATTTTTGGATATATATATATATATATGATAAAGCAATTAAATTATTATTAAAAACACATAAAATGTAAAACAACAATAAAAATTCAAAAATCAACAAAATGAAACATGTATAGCACTATTTAAACCAAAAAAATAATTGAGTAAAACCGAAAATAAAATTTTAAACAAAATGAATAATTTGAGTACCTAACAAAACAAAACATATACATTCAGACTGGAGACTTAATTGCGAGGGTTAAACATGTTCTATTCTATATATACACTCATGGACAAAAAAAATTAGCGCACCAAGAAGGAATCATCAAAATGAAACGAAATTGTACATACGTAATGACTACTTTGATATAAGTGAATGATTAGAAAATAAAAGAAAAAGGATCCTTTATTTCAGAGAAAAAGGCAAAAGAACGGAGGATTTAATACCCTTTTGAATCCCGGTAGCGCGAATGCACGATGCGATACGATCGGGCATTGAGGCAGACAAGTTCTGTATGATGTCTTGAGACATTTCGTTCTATATTTGCTGTAACCTTGCCTCTAGTTCGTTCAAACTCGAGAGATGCCCAACTCTCCGTCCCAAATGTCCCAGATATGCTCCTTTGGAGACAAATCTGAGGATCGGGCAGGATTAGGAAGGGTAGTAACAGTGCGGAGACAGTCTTGTGACACCATTGCCGTGTGAGGCCGAGCATTGTCTTGTTGAAAAATGGCTCCTGGGAGCCGTTGCACGAGTGGCAACACATGTGGTTGCAGGATGTCATGGACATACCACTGGGCTGTCATGGTGCCACGGATCAATACTAGGGGTGACCGTGTATTGTAGGCAGTGGCACTCCATACCATCACACCAGCTGTGGGAGCGGCGTGTCGCTGTAAAGCAAAAGCAGGATTGAGGCGTTCACCACGGGGTCTTCACACACGAACACGATTATCATCACTGCTGAGATTGAATCTGGATTCGTAGCTAAAGACGACATGGTTCCATTCCGCTGCAGTCCAGTTTCCCCGTGCGCACCACTCCAAACGGAGGCGTCGATGGGTGGGCGTCAAGGGCAGCACACTTAATGGGCGCCGCGATCCCAAATGTCCTTCAGCCAGGCGCCTTCGTATGGTTCGAGAAGACACAGGGGCCCCTAGTGAAGGTGCTACCTGTCCTGGATGGGGGCCGATGAAGCAGTTGGCTGTACACGTGCATTTCTTACGATGTGGCGGTCTTCTCGACGACTGGTCTGTCGAGGGCGTCCTGAGCTTGGTCTTCGTGTAAATGACATCTCTCAGATCCACTGGTCCCAACACCTCCTCACAACACAATCAGAGCGACCTAATTGACGAGCTATTCGCTTAGCTGACCACCCAGCTTCCATCATGCCGATGATTATCCCCCTCTCAAACTGCGACAGCTGCTCATATTGTCTTCGGAAACGGCGTAATGGCATGTCTACCTCAGCTCTTCCTTTGTAAACGATTCAGCACACTCAAACAAGCTTTGGTTATTTGCTTTATACTCCATAGAGAACGACGTTAAACACCCTCTACCGGCTATACGTAATGCGCAATCACGTTGCATTTCTAATCATTTGCATATCTCCCCGACATGTACCTTCGTGCCAAGTTTCGTTACGATCCCGCAATTATTTCTTGGTGCGCTAATTTTTCTATTTTTTTATATAATATATATATTTATATATATATATAAATGCAGTGGATTTACGCATTGCGTAATGCATCCAGAGGGCACTGAGCTTTGTTCTTTTTGGATAATTAAACAAGTAAGCAGTGCTTGTTTACGTGTATTTAATTTGTTGCAGAGGAACATTTTTTAACTAGGGACTCCGTTGCGCCTACATCAGAAACATAATGGCTTTCAGAGTTCGACAAGGGAAGAGCCATAGGAATGATGGAAACCGTGTGGTGAGCTCACCAAGTAGCACGCTACCTATGCCGTTCTGACTTTAATGTGAGGTGGTGTTGAGACCTGCGGACAAGAGAGAAGTCTCTTACTCGGCGATCAGTCTCGGGAAGCACTCGATAGATGATCCCATCGATAGTCGAGAAGACCGTCACATCATATGACACGCACGCATGGTGCTAACTGCCTCATTGTCCATCATCCATACAATGGCAGCACCTTCTTTACGGGCCTTTGTGTCAGTCCGTACCTTTGCAAGGTGTCTGCCTGCATAACAGTTGCAGCCCATTATTGCGGTTAACGCGGTGCTCATTATGTGTACTGCCATTGACATCCATTTACCGTCGCCTCCGTTTGGAGTGGTGTCGCGCTTGAAGAGATTGCACTGCAACCGAATGGAATTAGGCCGCCTTTAGCAACGAATTCAGATTCAATCAATTCATGGACAATCATGTAAGTATGAGGAGGCCCCGTGGTGATCGTCTCAATTCTGCCTTCGCTGTACACCGGCACACTTCCCACAACTGGTGTTTTGGTATGGGGTGTCATCGCATACGATACACAATGAACCCTAATATTGATCCCCGGCTCCAAGATAGCCCAAAAGCACGTTCGTGACATTCTTCAGCCACGTGTATCGCCACTCATGGCAAAGCTCCCAGGAGCATTTTTCAACAGGACAATGTTTACCCCACACAGCAAGGGTTTAACAGGACAGCCTTCGCTACTTTTTCCCGCATGCTACCGAAAGAGCATGTCTGGGATCATGTTGGACGGCCTACGAGTTTGGTTGAATTACCAGCGCGTTTACAGCAGCTGTGGAACGTGATGTCGCAGGACATCATACGGGACTTGTAAGACTGAATGCTCGACCATATCACATCATGCTTTCATGCTAGAAGTGGAACCTACCGAATACTGAAACCATTCATTTGTAAATTTTCTTACAATAAATGATCATTTTGCCTAGATTTTTTAATCACTTACTTACATTAACGTTGTACTTACATATGTAAAATTTCGTTTTAGTCTGACAACTCTTTCTTGGTACTCAAATTTTTATGGCAATATATATATATATATATATAAATACATACTAACATTTTTTTTTTCATTTATTATTTGTTTTAACCTGATGATTGTTTTGCCAAACACCAGGCAAAATTACCCCACTTTTTAAATGATTTAGATCCGCTATTACCAGAACAATTTAATGTGTTTTTTAATTTCTTCAAAATGATCAATTAGTGTTTTTTTAATTTCTTCAAAATGATCAATTAGTGTTTTTAATTTCTTCAAAATGATCAATTAGCGTTTTTATTTCCCGAATGATAATTGAACTTATTATTATTGCACGATAACTGTTTTTTTTTTTTTTTTTTTTTTGTACAATTAAGGCTAAAATTTCTAAATGTCTCAGTACTTATTTTGAAAGTGTGCGTTTGTGGATAGTTAATTTACTAACCTGTACTTTACTTCTTAATTAATTTTTATTTTCCTGCCTTACAGATTCGAATCTAACGTTCAATAATTATTATTTCAAAGATTACTTTAGCTTAAAATTCCAAACTCATTTCAATTCCATATTCCCATGTCTATTTTAAAGAAGGTTTTGGCAACAAACATGGAAGCAGCATTCAACTAAGTAAAGCTAAACTGAACGTATTACGTGATGAGAACAAAATCGAAAAAGTCAAATCGCACACAAACCCAAAGGTTTTATAAAAATTAATGAATTTTCTAAAAATTATTATCTCTGTTTCAAAAAAAAAGAATTAAGAATTTCCATTTGTTTGTAAAAACCTTTGAATAATTGTTGCTATGTAGTTATCAATGGAAAATATTGTAAACATATATATATATATATAACTTTATTTAGTAAGTGAGATAAACCCTTATTCTTAAAATATCCAAAAAAAAGTATTGTTAGACAATCACTAATCCTTCTCGAAATAGCTACCCCATGAACTAAAACATAATTGATTTATTTCAGGAAAAAGTAAAGATTCGTGACCAGGATTCAAAGAAGTCATCAACTAAAAGTTGGACTTTCGTATCCTGCGTGTACGTTTTTCCTGACATGAACTGATTCAAATATCAAAAATGATAACAATATTTAGGATACATTTCTCAAATAGGCATGTGTTAGCATCTTTTATTGTGTTAAGAAAGAAACAAGCACCGGATCTATAGGGAAAAAATCATAACTATTTTTAATTAATCCTTAAGAAATCTCATACTAAGAATAGAATAACACGTTTTTACTATTTTCATTTAATCTTTTTTTTTTTTTTTTATTCTTAATGATATTTTTTTCTTACTATGCAAAAACATTAAAGGTCCATTAAAATAGATTACTGGAGGAGTGTGTAATTGTCATACATACATATATATATAATGATGTCACTTGAAATTAATTAATTTTGAGTTAATCCTATATTTTAACTGCCATAGTACTGCGTTTATCGTTATTTCACGATCACATTCCTTTTAATCTTTTAATTTATGCAATCGCACGATTTTCAAAAATACTTGTATCAGCATTTCCCAAACTCCGAACTAGCACGGATATTTCCTTACAGCCAATTAGTCTCCATGTAAAATACCTAAAGATCCCTACATCTATTGTCATTTGATCTGTGTTAATCTTAATTCAACTTCCCTTGAGAAACAAACAAGAAGAAAAAAAAACCCGCTGTGACTTCTCTCTTAATTATCAGAGTGAATGACGTGTCCCCCCCTTCCCGATGCATCTGTTTCCCTCTCGTGCAAACATTAATAAATTCGTTATTGAGTGATTTATATTTTCCTCCTGCGATGAATTAGGTACAAAAATGTTTTAAATTCGATATTTCTAAATATTTTTAAACTCAAGCAAAACTTGTTTCCTTTGAATTAATAATATATTCATATTATTATGAGTTTGTATAGAAGTATCACTTTCATTTATTCATTTTTATAATTTACCCTTTTTTTTAGACTCCGTATAGCTATTTTATTCTTTTATACATTCTCAGTGCTCTAATTCATAAGAAAACAATTTCAATTATCTCACTTTTCACAAAGCGTAGTTAAAACTAAATACATTAGAGTAATGAATCCTTTAAAATATAATTCTATGGTTGATGCATAAAAATATTTGGAAGTCATTTTGAGAGAGTAATCAAAATGAAGTAGATCAAAGATATGAAAATATATTTATTATTTATTTAATTTTTATTTTTTTCAAAAGCAAATTTAAAAGAGAATAAAGAATTTATACTTTAAAGTAGAATTAATATGAAACGAATGAATTTTTCCAATCTCAATATAGAATTTTAAATAAAATATCTGTAGTATTTAAAGTTGCTTTAATTCTATTTTATATATCGAAAATATGTATTTATAAAAGACGAAAGAGTTTCATTCATATGTTTTTTGTTTATATAAAAAGGCGCACTCATATGTTTTAGATTTTGTTTTTCCTTGTTAAAAGTACAGTTGCCATAAAAGCACATTTACAGAAAATATGAATCTAAGCTTTCCAACTCGGATATGACATATGTTATCAAAATTGTTGCATTTAAACCGAATTGTTATAAAGAATTTCATTAGTTACACAGTACTTATAGAATGTATACACATTAAATTTCTGAAATATTTCATATTATTTTAGGATAAGCCTGTTTTATATCTGTTTTCCAAAATAATTTTAAAATTTTCGTTTAGATTTCACAGATCTTTCAATTTTTTTGTTACAACTTTTTAAAAGTGTTAAAAAGTTAAGCTATATCAGAGTACCTGAACAAAAACGAGATAAAGAAAAGTCGAATGTATATAGCTCTTTATACAGTAATCAATTTGCTGTGTATTAACATTAAGCTATATTACACTCAAATTGTTTAATCTTAGTTATTTATTTAAACTTGTTATAGGTAAAACGTGACTAAACTTTTATACAAAAACGTTTTTATATTATTGAGAATATATTAACTCTAAGGGAATGTGGAACAAAATTAATGTATGTAAGCTAATTAATTTGAAAATAAAATTTATTTCTCAACTGTACAGTATTTTAAAGTGACATATTTTTGTTTATAGCACTGAAAATTGCTTATATTTATTATACTATTTCATTTGCTATTTTTTAATGCTTTTCGATTAAATCTATTGTTTTTCTTGCATATTTATTATATTACATATCAGAGCTAGTCCATTTGGAAATGCACAAAGAGTCCGTCAAGAATGGTGATTTATTTTCTAATCATAGGTTTTGTTAAAAAAAACAATAAAAAGAAATGAGTTTGTAAATTATAGACTATGCAACAATATTAAAATTTATATAACAGTGTTATGATTTTTGAACCGGATGTATTTAAGAACATTCAAAAATGGATGTCCCATCCGCAAAAATAATAGTATTTTTCCCATTTTCAATATATTTTAAATTGTAATAATAACTATATTTATCCATGTCAGATCAAATTTATGTAGACTTCAAAAAATTATAAATTCAAAAGCAAATATTCTCTCTAAAATTTTTCAGCTAAGAAAATATTGTATCCTTTTTGCAAAGATTATTTTAAGAAGTTTGATAACATTTCTTAATCTATCAACTATCAGATAAATCTGATAACATTCACAAACTTTTTTCACGATTCTTATTTAATTCGTTGAAAAGTATTTCTTTTTAAAGTAATAAAATTTATTCTGATTTTATCTCTTTCATTGAAAAAAAGTGTTAAAATTCTACATTGTGGTGGATTTAAAACATACTTTTCTAAAAAATGAATCTTTAGTGGGTATTTAAAATATTATATCGACACTTTGTGAAAACATTGTATTTCTTTATATGTATATATGTATGTATATATATATATATATATATATATATATATATATATGTATATATATATATATATATATGTATATATATGTATATATAATATATATATATTATGTATATATATATATGTATATATATATATAAATATATATATATATATATATATATATATATATATATATATATATATATATATATATATCCCCAGTTTAAATTTTTTCTTTGGGACAATATAAGGTTGCGATTAAATTGAACGTAGAAATATTTGTGTACAGAAACACAAATTCCCATGTAAAATAACAAACTGTTGAATATTTCATTTTTTTCACTTTAATTCTTAAACTTAATTGAAATTAATTTAATAATAATTATAAAAAAAGAACTTGGATGGTTAATCTGTTCTTTATAAAACTTTGCATAGAACTTTTATTGTTATTTTAAATAAATTCGACAAATTTTATAAATACATCGTAAACCTGTTCCCACATGACTGAAACTTCATCATTTTATGGCTCCTTTCTTCATTCATTTTTTAAATTTCTTTCGAAATCCGATAAAAAATTAAATATCCATTCATTACCTATACTAATAGTTATATAAAGGAAAAGGTAAGAAGTGCTTTATTGTATTGTAAACCATAAAATGCTTTATGGTTTTATTTCTTCCAGTTTACTGATATTGAAATTTCCTAACAAATGGTTTTGGTGCAGAGTTAGAAGTTCTTATTTCCCCCAGTCTTAATATTTATTGTGAAAATGACTATTCTTTCGATTCACAGTAACATACATATTTTCTCTAAAAAAGCATGTTACTATAAAACACTGTTTTCTCTAGATACGTAAAATTTTACATTAATGCACCATAAATCCCACTCTCCACAAAACTTAAGTTTTATCTTTTTTATGAATTGAGTATAATTTGCTAAATTTCTTCGCTTTGTAAATTTGATTTGAATAAATATACGTCACTACTTTAAAAATGAAGAAATATTCTTAAAAAGATTATTTTTTAAATAGATATCATCACAGATATGTTCTAAAAATAAATTGAATTTCTTTTCGTGTCAGATGTCTTAAAATGAGCGAATGAGAATATGGGAAGTAATTGCTTGGTAATTCCTCAGTTCTCTCTCTTAGAATAGGGGACAGCAAACTTTTTTGCATAAATGAGCTTTACCGCCTAGAGGTGTTAAATAAAGCAATTATGTAAGGATTAATACTTTATTGAAAAAGTTGAAAGGATTCAAAGGTTTTTTTTTTTTTTTTCAGACACATATTTTTACGACTGCTTCTAAAATAATATTTAACTTTTTTGTGTCTATAATAACTGAGTTGTTCTTTTGTTATCTGAAGCATCAGAAACATATTTAACTTTTACAGTCGACAATAATTTTGCCGATGAATTTGAAGAAGAATTACATATGTGTGTGTGTGTGTGTCTGTGTGTGTGTGTGTGTGTGTGTGTGTGTGTGTGTGTGTGTGTGTGTGTGTGTGTGTGTGTGTGTGTGTGTGTGTGTGTGTGTGTGTGTGTGTGTGTGTGTGTGTGTGTGTGTGTGTGTGTGTGTGAGAGAGAGAGAGAGAGAGAGTTTCATATTCCTCTGATAGCTAACTTGAATTTAATTCAGTTTTATTGGCTGTAAAACTGTAGGTTCGTGTCAAGAATTTTTGTTGTTGTAAGGTATTTCTCCGTATACTTTTAATTTTTTTTAAATATAAGTTACTTTGTATTAGATTGATTTTTCCTTTTCTTCTTTGTTTAATATATGGGTTTTGATTTTTTTGTATATATATATATATTAAGATTATATATATGGTATATATATATACATATATACTTGCCATTTATATATATATATATATATATGTATATAGCAAATATATTAGGTGTTCATTTCCATGATTACTACATATTATAATTGGTTTATATATGTTGTAAAACTGAATAGTTTACTGTGTAATTATATGTTGATATTAAGATTGTCTATGATAATTTAATTTTGTTTATTTATTATATATAAATATAGTTACTTGATTGATATCCTTCCATATTTTTATATATATAATTTTTATTTTTGTATATATATATATATATATATATATATGTCTAGTTCGATATTTACAGTTCTATTATATTATTTATATATATCATGCTTTTGATATATCATTTTTCTCTGAGAGGTGAAAGTTTGGCTACAAAAACTAATTAAAACTTTTTAAAAGGCTGACGAAAATCAGATTCATATTACTTGTTATTGTTCATTTTCTCTTTTGGCTTCCATGTGTTTTCAAATCAATCTTCATGCTAGATTTATAATCTTATTACTTTTATTGTCGTTCTGCTTCATTTATTTTCCCATTATATACATTGTCTTGATTAGTTGGTGGATATAACTTTTTATTTTCCCTTATATATTCGATTGCTTTAAACTATGTTCATTTTTTCTTCTGTCAATTTAAAAATACTTTGATGTATGTAGGAGTACTTTGTATCTTTAAGGAATTGATTTAGTTATTTTATACAATTTTTTATTATATGTGCAATAAAACCAATGACAAATTAGAAGTAATCTAAATAATTATAACAAAACTAATGTTTAACAAATCATTAGTTGTACCATTGAATAAAAAAATATACACTATCCAGGTAAGATTATAGATAGAAAACTTCAGTAAAAGGAAAAAAGTGAATGAAATTAAATATATATGAGATTTAGCTATAGAAAAACGGTTATATACTAAGAAATTAGGAAAGGAAAGTTAAACAAAAAAATTTAAGTGACATACGTGTCATATCACAAAAGATAAGATTTAGAAAAACTCCAAAAAAATAAGAAGAAAAGATCAAAGTACTGAGTTTCCTGTATTTTTATGCTAGTGTCTGTTTAGCTGGTTTTTCCAGAATAATGGACAAACTATCCCATCAGAATAAATATATTAGAAAAAAGGTTTTAAAAACAAAGATATAATTGTGATAGAGATTTAAAAAACATCATGTTGCTAGGAAATCTTGATTCACATAAATGTGACGTTGATGCAGAAGTGTTATTTTGTTTCTTTATTTTATTTTATTTATTTTCTTCACTTATAAAATTTGATTGTTTCTCTTTAAAATTATAACGCAAAGGCTCTAATGTGTGTTGTTTGATATTTCAGTTACAGTTTGATTTTAATTGTTTAAATCTATAGTTTTATATTTTAATTTCATCCACGTACTATAGAATCACTTCCAAATTTCTTATTACAACAATGATGTGCATCCAGATAAAGAGATTTTAATTTTATATTTTTTATTAATTTTAGAAGTGTTTTGTTTGTTTTGAAGATAGCAAAACAAATTGAAAATCACCTCAATTTAGTACCACACAATGTAAATGAAATAGATGTTTGGCAAATAAATATCTTTGTAAAAGTGAGTTTTTTTTTTCCCCAAAGATAGGTTCTAAGTGAGGAAAAACAAACATCTGTTGAATATAACTCATAATATAGTTTAACATAAGATCAAAGTTGAAGAACTTTAATTCTGATTGATCATAATTCTAGATACATTTAAAAATCTTAGTTTTAATTAGAATTTAATACTTAAGGTACACGCATTTTTTTAATGAATTTTACTTTTCTGTGTTATTTCTTACAATAATTTATTAATAATTTGTTTTAATTTCAAAATAAATAAACCTGATTTTTACTAAGAGATCAAAGTAAATTTAGAAATATTTTAACCTAAATGTAGATATAAATTCTTCTATATTGTAAAGTTAATTAACTAATTTTCTAAATGGTTAAGTTCTTCGAGATGGATAATACAAATAATGAAAAATTCATATTTAGTAGATTAAAACTACTTTAAAGATTATTCATTTGCCTGCTTTACTTTATTTCATGAAAGTAAGTATTTGCTTATGAATACTATCCTAGTTAGTGTATATATAACAAATTATAAAATAGTTAATAGGAAAACTTTTATAAGTAAAATTTTTCACTTCAATTCAAAGAATTCTAAATATAAATTGTCTTTTATTTCTAATATCTGAAAGAAATAATCAAATTTTTTTTTTTTTTTTTTTTTTTTTTGTAAAAAAAGCTCAAAATATATATTCAAATTAACCCATCAAAACCTTTAATAGTATTTATGCATTCAGAAAAAAACAGTATTATTCAGATTTTAGTAAATAAATGCCGTTTTTTAAATCCTAATAAAAAATTATTAAAATAATTATAATTAGAAGATCGTGTTTTATAGAAGTAGCAAATATTATTTTAAAATGTGTCTAAGTTATTTAGATCACGATGAGACTTTTTTTACTTACAAATTTTCATAAAATGTAAAATTTCAAACTTAATTAATCTCTCATTTACTCAAAACATGCTGTTGAAATGAAATATTGAATACTTTGCATTTAACCACTTTCCTACAAAATCTTTTAATTATTTCTTTTCCAGTTCTAAACATAGAGAAGCAGGTTTTATTTTTAAAAAATGTATCTACCTATAAGAGATAATTACTACAAATTGAATCAAAACTAAAAGTAAAAAATTACTAACAGTTAAGGTAAAATAACTATAAAGACGTCATGGGTAGAGACATTAGAATGTCTATTCAATGATAATCAATTCGGAATCAAAGCTCTAAAACAATATTTGAGAATTTAATTCAGAGATTTTTGTTTCCTCCTTGTTAGAAGCACTTTTTGCTGAAGCACTCTTTACAAATTAACGTAAGTTATTTTCGGTTAACTGTAAGACCTTCAAAAGTGTTTTAAATATTACAGATATCCCGTTAAACAAAAGAGAAAAAAAAAAAACGTTGATGTTCAGTGATATTAAAAAAATCGACCCTGTGTAATAAAAACTGCCAAAAGTCACTAAAGAGCCAAATTGTGCATCCTTTCCATCGCCAACCCTCGTTCTTCTTGGAACAGTGCGCGGGGTCGCTTCAACATCCGGAAGTGCGTTTTGTGCTCCGGTTCGTACGGAATATATATATCGTGACACGAAATAGCGGGGAGCAGAAAATGACACAACCTTCCACAATGCCTCCAAAGAAAAAAGAAAGAAGAAAAAATCGCAAAAATAAATTATTTTCCATCGACCTTCAATATCGGGTAGACTGCCTTTGTGACGTATATTAACGAGCCCCGTTATCGTTTGCTTTTCGCGTTTTCAAAGTAGCAAAATTTTATCGTCTGACAAAGTCTGTTTTTCTCAATTTTTTTTCTTTCTCCTCCAACCCCTCCCTCTCTTCTTCGTTCTACTGTTTTTCGTTCATTATTAGTTTCCCCCCCCCCCCTTTCACCCTTCATAAACTCGATAATGTCTGTTGGTTTTTCGCTCAACTTTTTTTTTTGTCTCTTCTCTTGGTTTTTTTTTCTAATCCCTTGTTAAGAGAATTTTTTTCCCTTGTCGATAGGGACTTTTTTCAATTTTTTCCCTTCACTGCCTGATTTGTTTTGCTTTCACAAAGAGTTGAAGACAGTTTTAATTTTGATAAAACAAGCAAAAGCTTTTTTACGTGTTCAGGAAGGATATACACAGGAGAAATGTGAAAGGAAAAAAAATTGTAAATTGGCTGAAAGAAAGCAAAGAACTGTCAGCTTTGTGCTTGAAACAATAAACAGAGTTGTGATGGCTTTTCAAAAAACAAATAACTTCTTTTCAGTCCTGATATAATCACTGTCAAATTACCAATGCCTTTCATTATTTTCTTGAAATTTCCTGTATTTACTATAACTTAATTGATATTTCAAGTTATATAAATTTTTTCGATTAAAGTGAGAAGCTAAAATTTTGAACGAAATGTATTCATAATTTTTCCTATCAAACTTGAATAAGTATATTTTTAACAACAAAACGGTACGGTTGATGTAGTTGACTTTTTTTTTGATCACTTAAATGTTGCATGTAACGTTTTGGGTACCTGTCACATATTATCTGAGAGTAAAACTAATTTAAGCAACAAAAAAATAAATAAAAGCTCAAAATTTAGAATAGAATTCATCGTAAAAGTTGGATGTGATAGTTGAAATTCTGATTATTTTAGTGGGCACTTAAAATTATCAAATCACCTAGAGTTTAAAATAAGAAATCAGTTTATTTTGATTTGATAAAGTATCAAAAAATATTCACAAAAGGGGGCACTGATTCGGTCTTAACTAACTCTCATGGTAACATTCGATTATCCGATATCTTAGTTTAATATTCTCAATTTTTGCCGGATATAACAGAGTGATCCTTCTAGACTTCTATCTGTCAAGATAAATGGATTCCCCAAAAATATTTCAACCTGAGTGGTATTAATCCCCAGTAAGTTTTCCCTTCGTCCTTTATCAAGTTTTTTTTTTTTTTTTGCTACATTTTTAGCCATTAACCGTATAGAGTCCGGTTGTTTCTAGGATGCGTTTTTCCGGTTGTTTACAAAGTGTTCCAGATTCTAAATTTAACTCTACGAAACATATTATGAATTTGATGATTATTAACATGAGAAAATGGCGTAAGCAAAAATTAAAATAAAGACTCAAAAAAGATTGACATTATAATACGTTATGATTGTAATAATTACATTTAGTTTGCTTCAACTATGTTTACATAACTAAGAAAAATCAGATCTAATATTTTACTGTTTGAATTATTTTATTATTCGAACAGATTTTTTTAGACTAGTTCAATAGTTTATCGCTTGTTTTCATTATAATATTTAATTTAATAATGGCAGAATCGTCGAATTTATAGCAGAATCGTCGAATTTATTGCAGAATCGTCTGTTTTCATTCTTTTTGTTGTTAACGTTGGCAACGTCTTTTTTATTTGAGAATATTTTACCTGTGAAAATAAAAATAAAAGTAATTTTAAAAGTAATTTAATAATGAATACTTCTGTAGAGCCTGAGGCTCGGATGTACGCATACTTTACGCTAATTTTAAATTATTCTACTTTTTGAGAACTAAATAGGGGGGGGGTGTTAGCACATATTAAAATGAAATTAACAAATCTTTTTCATTTTAATGGGCATTTTTTTTAATTTAAATAGACCATTTGACAAATTCTCAGCGTAAGAAATATAACAAAAGAGGTCTCTACTTAAGGACACAAAATAACTATGATAAAGTGCGAGAATAAATGAACTTATCGATTTAAAAAGATAAATAACGAACTCTATACTTAGCACATCTCAAATTTAGTTTATATTAGCGATTATAAAATTAAAGTGCCACAACAATAACTCCTGCTCACTTACAGAATTACTAATCCTAATTCTTCTTCGAAAGAAGTCGAATCGATAGAACAGAATAAAATCATAAAATAAAGCAATAAAAATAAGAACGAAGCTCATAACTTATCTTGACCCCTATGAGCTGACTTGTTATTCTTCGAAAACGCGGAGTCAGAAATTCTAAAATCAATTGCCTTCTACGAGCAATAACACCTTCCCTTCGACATATTTTGGGTAAATCGATACCGTAAGCTACTAAACACTGCGATGAGTACGAATTTGATATCAATTAAAATGTCTCCTTAAGCGCTATTTCTTTATTAAAAGTTTTTAATTTGCTTAAAAATAATAGAATTATCAGCAAAGACGTCCGATCGTGGATGGGAAAAAATATGAACCGTTTCGAAAAGGACACAAAATGTGGAAAAATTTACGAAAAAAAATGTGGTTACGAAAAAGTATCACGAGCAGTTATTTATCATTAATAGCAACAAAAGTTTTTCAAATTAGAGTAGTCTTCTGCTTGTCTATTATATGTTAAGGGAATTTTTGTTATAAATAACCCTTAAATAGTGCAGTTTCTAAGAAATGCCATTTTGTGCGTATCCGCGTTATGCGAAGAGCTACTGTAAAAAAAGGGAACTTAAAAATATTTTTAAAGAAAAGAGAGAGACACACACACAAAAATATTCGATAAAGATAAATTCCAGAACATTTCAATAACTAATTCGATCTTGAATAATATAAGAAAAATAATTTAAGTATGTGGAAGCCTTGTTTAATAGTGTCCCTAACCAAATAATACGATTAAGAACACTATTTGTCTTAATAACAGCTTATAGTTGGGATGAATAAACTGGATTCGATTCCAATTGACTTCTTGTGATGGGATCCGAGTCTGGTATGCTTTCTTAAAATATGACCTCCAGTTGCTCGTATCCATTTAGTGTGCTCATTAATCTCGCTCTCTCTTCAATTATCTCTCTCTAATACTTTCAATCTCTCTATGTGACTCACTACACATATTATATTTAGTAATACTGATTTACATATGTGGCGGTTCTTTCATAAGATAAGGCTCTCAGTTCAAATAACGTAGTAAAGTAATCCTAAAATATTAGTTAAAGGGGACTGCACATAAGAACCTGTTGTACCTCTTATATTCTTATAATTAGGATTTAAAATGTATTTTTTAAATCAATTTTCATCAAAATTATTGCATATTAATTTGTGTTAAACGATGTATTTTTCTTAAAATAATGTTTTATTTTAATTAAATCAATATTTTCTTCATAATAGTAATAAATTTCATAATTATAATAGGACAAATACGATACGACATCTACTCGTAAGTGAAAATTTTCCGTGGGATATCTTGCGCACTCAAAAACTTTTATTATGCTCCGAGTTGTACGCAAATTTCTCTAGATTCCAGTTTCGCTCCTAAAAACTGTAGGCATTTCGCGGATATTTATTTTAACCATGCTAAAAGGGAAACTGCTCTAGAAGGACAAATTGTATGAAGATTTTCAATGTATTTTCGAATTGAGTCAGAGGCGTCTTATGCTGAGTTATAAGGGAGTTACTTGTACATTAATTTTTCTCAAATTAATTTTTTTTTATTCAAAATGATACTTGTGCTTCAAATTTTGTTAAATGTCGCAATATCTTAATTTTTTTTTTACTATAGAATAAAAAGAGTCACACGAATTTTTCAAAATGTTTTGATATTTCATTAAAAAAAAGCTTACAACCGAAAAAAAAAAACATTTTAGGTGGTTTTTCAGAAGGAAGGAAAAATGAAGAATTCCTGATGAATATGATGAAAATTCCTTCTTCAATGATGAAACTCAAAAAAGCACAAGTCCTTCTTTATTTCATGTTGAACATGAATAGAAATTCTGTAAAATAATATCTTAAACCTTACATCAAAAAGAGCCATTTTTAGCGTAAATGGCAAAAAAAAATCCAATGAATATTTTAATAACTTTAAAAGTTATAAATATACACATTTTTTTTTTAAAAAAAAACCCCATGTATTATATAGGTACATATTAGCTAACATTTGTATGGAATTTCAAGAAAATTACACCAAAATTAGAGACTTTGAAGTTTTTCATTTTGCGTCTCCGTAAATCCTGTGCTGAGATTATCAAACCATGAAATGAGAGAATCCATTAAAATTTACCAACACGATGCATTAAAATATGCCCTTAAACTTTCCTATAATAGTGGACCATCGTGAGTAACTAGCTGAACATCGTTGTTGTGGCGTTAGTTCAGTGTTGCAGAACCCATATGTTATGAAAGTGAAATACATTAACATCAATAAATCTCCACAAATGAGTTCATCATTCTCAACTAATATACTAGATCGTCCTTCTCTGCCCCTCCTCTCTAATTCACTTGTCACGACTCTGGAAATTACAACTACGTGGCTTAGCCACTGCATGACCCTCAACATGCAAAGCGCTTTGCCAACCCCTCACGTATCACTTTCTCACGGGGGGTTCCCTGTCATCGACGCGTAGGAAATGATGTCATTACGCGGACCTCTTTAGCCACCCACTATCGCGAGGGTGGGGCCGCCATCCAAAAGGATGATCCACCACGGGCACGTGCACCCGCAGAGAACGCGTTCCGGGACGTGACCAGTTAGGGTACATCGTGAACTAGTCACGCAAATGGTTTTGTGCAAACAGAATCACGGTAGTTTGAGTAACAGACTCAGAGTGTTTTGTTTGTTTTTCATTCATTGATTGATTTATGAGGGATGCGGAGCAACAAATGCCGCTTGTTTTCCATCTCGAAGGCAATTTTTCCTCCAATACTTGAGAAAAAGCCAACATTATGTCTTTGTCAAAGTTTGAAATAAATTCGGTCTTGGTAACAGAGTGGTCATGGGCGTGAGCTCGCTGGAGTTATTTCCGTCAAGTCGTGGGTTAAAGACCTGAAACCACTAAAGATCCGTAGAGTAGCGGGATGATGCAAGTTAAATTTGTTCAAACGTTGATATCTTTGGGATAGTGTAGAAGTTTGGAGAATGGGGTGCCAATTCGAGTGTCGTCCTCGTCACTTGATCGAGATTCAAAATGGCGTGGTCCGTCATCAATAGTCCTCATGTTGCTCCTAAGTGCGACGTTAATAAATTTATTCTAAGTTTGGCGTTAATAAATAATCAATCGATTGATATGAAATTAATGTCTGCTTTATCAAATAATGGCAATGCAATTAAAAAAAACTTTTTTTAAAAAAAAATTTTATGTATATATATATTTATTTAAAAGAATATTTTCAATGGGATAAACGCTTTTGTTTCTCTATATCCCATAAAATCAATCATGTTTTCTGTTCTTCATATTTGAAAGCTCTCTGTGCTTAAAATAAAAGGCTGCTCTTCGTTGGCCGCTGGACTGTTTGTTAGGAGTTTTGTAATAAATAATTAAGCTTTATTCAAACATGAATCCGTGATCTTCTGGCAAGATTTTGATTTGAAAATTATCAGTGGACTATCTTCAAACAACGTGATCAAACAAATGTGATTTTATACGAATTGGTCAAAAAAAAAAATCACTGTGTGACCAAGGCTTCCGAAAAGCACGCGTTTTTCAATATATATCTCTTTTTGGGAGTTCATTGTGTTGAGGAAAATATCGTGATATTTAGGTGGGAAAGAGTAATCCGTTCAATCATCCAGAACTTGATGATAGGTTATTAGAGTTTCCATGTTTCTTACCTGGATGTTGATAAAAAGAAATTAGAATGATTCCAGAGGACACACGGGGTGCAACGGTTAAATAAAACTTAGAAACATATAAATCGAAATTATTTTACTAGGTGCTCAAAGGTATTGATTATGTTACTACAATATAAACCTGCAAGTTAACACCATATTTACGAACAATACATATTCATTTATTTTAAAGACAAGTAAGTTGTTGAGACTCGCTACAGAATCCTATTTTTATTAAAAACTTTGAGTTAGGTTTGGATGTTTCGAAACGCGGTGGGAAAAATATAATTTGCGGATAGCATATAAGTAATGTCTTATCTAATCATAATTCCCCAATAGTTCTCGTGTTGCTTCTAAGGATAACGTTGTTGTCACGGTAGTTTAGTGGTCATGGTGGCGGACTTGCAGCCGGCAGTTTTCGTCGGTTTGAATCCTGATGCTACAACAGATCTGCCGTATAGCGAACTGATCCACGTCAAATCAGTTGAGGACCAAAGTCCACCCATTAGAGAGATGAGAAAGTTTAGAGAGGGATGTGTCAGCTCGGATGTCATCCTCTTCACTTGACCGAGATTCAAAATGACGAGTTTCGTCACCAATAGCCCTTATGTTGCTTCTCGTGAGACATTAATAAAATCAATCAATCAATCAGAAATTTAGAACGAGACTTGCCAGCCCAGGTGCCGTCCTCGTCACCTGAACGAGATTCAAAATAACGAAATCCTTCGCAAATAACCCTTGTGTTGCTTCTCAATGCGACGTTAACAAACAATTACAATTACGTGAAGTCAGTTATTTAAAGCAGAAATAACATTTCTTGTAATTCTAATCTCCTACATTAAGTTTTTATACATAAAAAATTGTTAACTCATTAATAATAAATATTTTGTTTGTGTTATTTTAAGTGAAATAAAGTTTTAATGATGAGTGAACCCTCTAATTTCAAAGTCAAAACGAAACCTCGCAGTCGAAACTGCCCCATGGGGATCGCGTGGCGTGATCACTAACAGAAACAAATGATCGTAACGGATCCAGTCTGTGGGTTCCCTATCAGGCTATCATCACCCCTGCACTTCATTACCTACCTCTCCCAAGCGGCTAATTGAAAACAGGCGGGAGTCTGCCGTGGGTTAGATAACTATCGCTTGCACCACCCTTTTCCCATAGAGAGAAACCACTTTGTTGGGCGCATAAACCCGGAGGATTCTTCAAAGAGTGCATGAATTGTTATCTGCCGCAATCGCCACAACCGACTCTCGGGGGAGAGGGAGACCGATAATGTTCCAGATAAGGTTGTTAAACTGTAAAACAGCGTACCAGCTCGTTTACGCAGGGGCGCTTGATAAGCCCCGCAAATTAAGTATTGAATCGTTAAGGTAGAATGCTTCATCGATTCACGAAGGAGATGGGAGAATTCTTATAAAACCTCAGAGAAATCCAATTTGCATTATTTTGCGGTTATCTTTGGCGAAATGATGGCGAGAGTGGTTGTGGCCCAATTTCCTGCAGGTGTACGAGTGAGTGATAAAGGATGTATTATTTCACTTCAATCTGAACGGAAGGGGGTTGTTAAAGTTTTGTGCGGAGGGAATTAATTGAAAGGGTTTGGAGAGCGGCATTTTTCGAATACAAATGCAGTTTTGTTAAGAGAGTTATTTTATATTAGTTTCGGAAGTATTTCTCAAAAATATGTGAATTTTAATGGTGAAGCAAAGAGAACTCCGCAGATGTGTCAATATATTTTGAAGAATGATAAAGTTAAGTTTAGGGATAATAAGCTTATGTGCTCTACATCCTATAAAACCAATCAATCAATCAAAATTAGATGTTTCACTCACTGAAATTGAAGGAAGGTTTTGAAACTTTCACAAAAATGCTTCCAATGAGGAATGTTTTGATTAGTCTTATAATACCATAGTCACTTAGATCAGTATTTCTTAAAACTGTAGTACACGGTTCGAATCTTAGTCCAACTAAAAGTGGTCGTGTAGCAGCGTTGGTGCACGTTAAATCTGTCCAGGCTCCAATTTATCACTTTAGATCGAAGTGAATGTTTAAGAGAGTAGAACGCTAACTCAGATGTCGTCCTCATCACTTGATCGAGATTCGAAATTGCAAGATGTGTCCCTAATAGCGATCGTGTTGTTTCTTATTGTGACGTTAATAAAGCAGTCAGGCATAAACTCTAGTATACTTACCATTTTTAGATGCCCCAGAAGCAATGACATTGATTTTTAACCAAATTTTAGTACAAAATAATATCCTCAGTGTAAAATTATCTCTGAAAACAATATTTAAAAGGCTTGCAGTTATAATCTTCAAACAGCTGAGGTTTACGGACAAACTCATTTATATAGTAAAGACAACTTTTATACTGATTTTGAAGTAGTATCGACCTTATATTAATTATAAATAATACCATAAGGTGTGTGTGTAAAAGATTAAACTCTCTAGATTAAATTGCTTTATTTTTCCTCATATACACAATTTTTAACAAAACTAAAAAACGAATGCAAATTTATAAGAACCTCGTATACAATCTCCGACATTTACTTTGCTTCGAATGACTTTTTAAAACACAGAATCACCGACAAGGCACATGTTGAGGTGCAATAGATTCTGGAATAACTTTTTAGTTCAAAAGTAGGATTTTTCGTCGTAAAAGACAAGATCGCAACCAACGATTCTTCGGTAATTAATGGGCAAACAGGGTGTTTACAAAATAATAATTCTGATCATAAAATGATGTAACTACGAAAATAGTAATTGAGCTATTCTAAGAAGAAGGGTAAGAAAAATTAAATGCTATATTTTTATTTCCATGCTTCATTTTTCTTTATCATCTAATAGATGAACGAGATGACAAAGTAACTGGAAAGAAATGGTTTATTTTCAGCGTCACATGCATCAAAATAGCGGGAATGGACCGGAAAATATTTTGGATGGTTAATTAAAATTTCTGACACTGATTCCTCTTAAGGTGTATTATGCCAAACTTAAGCTCAAAATATTACAATATTTTTAAAAAATAAGACAATTTAAAATTGAGACGTAAGATAGAGAACAAAAGAAAATTTAACCAAATTATATAAATGCAGAAAAAATGTCAATTAGAAAATTAAAAATATTTGATTGGGGATATTCCCCATCCATGTCAACTAAAGAAAGATTAAATGAATTGAAATGCTTAAAACAAAGTTAAAAACAGAGTATTCACTTAAAATGTGTCGGCCCAGTCATAGGACGAACACAGGGGCTTTACATAGATAGATCTTCCCTCAGAAAGAGTTGTTTATGTGAGTGCCCTATACGTAAACGAGTTCGGGCGTTAGGTGATGATTCACTTTATTGACTATTTCAAGATTTCACAGGTACCGATTGTTTTGAAGATTTTAAGCCGATGATTATGTTTGGAACCGCGCCGTATTCACTATGAATATAGACAACGACATACTCTAACATCTTTGGAGATAATCGGGGCTATCATATAGATGTCAGTCGAGTAAGAAAAGAAAAACATATGGAATATTTACAGCTGTCTGGAAAAAAAACTGAAAGTTTCCCTTTGTATGAGGTGTAATTCATTCTCACGTATTATGTGATGTGATTGTTCATAAACGCACATTAAGAAAGGCAATACAAAAGTTAGCTCAGGTGTCACCCTCGTCACTTGACCGAGGTTCAAAATTACGAGGTCCGACGCCAATTGTCCGTATTGCTCCCAGTGCGACGTTAATACAACCAAACAAAACACAAGAGTAATGCCCACGGTCCTCTGAATTTTAAACCTCTCTGAAGAAACGATGACGACACCTGAACTAGCACCTCCCTCTCCACATCAAGGAGAACTTGGGACCTCGACCAGATTTATATGTGCATCAGCGCACTACACGGGGGATCTTTAGTAGCATCAATGCTCAAACCCACGATTCGACAAAAATACACCAGCCAAAAGTTCGTGACCATGACCACAAGGCTACCACGGCCACTTTCAAGTATTCAGTACTTTTTGAAAATCCGACAGTAATTTTGTAATCACCCTGCATTTTCGCCTCACATATGTAAGCGTTCAGCCCGCAACAAGAAAAATAAGGATAAATTGGGTTAAATTACCGTTTAGAGATACTATATTCTCATCTTGAAGGTTGTATGTCTATAAAAAAGTTTTGACCAGCGAGTACGTCAAATAAATTGTAGCTACTGATTTGAAAATTCGTTTTTTCGTTAATATCTTTTTTTAAAATTTCGAAACACTCTTTTCCAATTTTTTTAAATAAAAACTATATTCTTTTAAATCAACCATTACTTTAAGTAGCATATTATAATCGTGTGATGTATTTGAACACAAATGCCGTAACACTAATCCCTGCAAATGTCTCAATACTATTCGTACATTTACTGTTTTACTTAATGAGCGTTACTTTCATGTCGTATTTTTAAATTCCATGATGTTATATAATTGGTACATTTCTCTTCTTTAAGGATGAGCTGCAAGTGGTACGGTTGACATAGTAACTTGCCCTCAGAGGTTTGCTTTCTTAAGGTAGGTATGAAAATCGTGATTATGAGGTACCCTAGTGATATTTTTCCTTTCCCATGGGATTTACTATCTTTAGGTAACACGAGTGACTTACCCCTGGGATACCCTAGAAATCCTTCTTTTTGTCAAATAACTTTTTTTTCACTTTTTCTAAGTCAGTATGAGCGCAGTATAGCTAGATTTGGCTAATGGGCTATTAAATTTCACTAACACTCATTCGCTCACTGATACAGTATCTTATACAATTTGTACATTATTCTATTTCCTATTCATTGAGATGTAGTAAATATCTAAATTAATAGAAAATAAAGTAACAAAAATTTCTGATTAATTTGATTTTTCCCATACGATAATTTTTTGATGAATATTGAAGCTTTAGGCAGTCCAGTTAGTAGAGCTTTATTTCTCATTCAATTCGAATCGATTGCAGATGGTAAATACCTACTTAAATGAATATAAAACGGAATAACTAAAAAAATTTAGGAAATAATATCTTTCTCAGTGCGATAGCTTTTTTAAGTTGAAGATTGATCTGAAAGCATTTAAGTAACATATCGATGTAATTGACCATAAGTGATATGCGTTGGAAATTCATTCACTTTATTTTTTACGCAGCATTTGAAGAGATCTATATCTATGATAAAATACACATTTACCAGTCTTATGAAAAATGTCAACTTACCGGACGGCACCTGGGAGGGCCCTGTCTGTGCCGACACGGGTGGCTTCTCTCTGGATGCAGGAGGTAAAGACGCTTCTGAAGCTGAAATGAAAGAGAGAGAAAAAAAAAATGTTTTAATTTGTGCAATTGATTGAGCGGTTTTCAAAGATATAAAATTGATATAATTGAATATATGGTTATAAATATAGTATAAGTATTTTAAATATAGTAAGTTAAATGTCAGAAAAAAAATCATATTGAAAATAAAATTCATTGATTGCTCTGAAAAGAGATTATATATTATGAAAGGGGAAAGAATACATTCTTTTAATATTGAGAGATTTTAAATTAATCAAGTTTTTTGATTATTTCAAAAATTGACGAAATAAACAAGCAATTCTTGTGTGTGTTTAGTATTTTCTCATGCCAGAATATAACTGATACACGAACTACGAATATATATTAAAACATTTACTGATAAATTAAATATGAAGGAAATGTATTTGCAAGCAATGTTGAGGTATGCATAAGCGAAAACCAAATAAAGTAACTAGTCTCTAATCTGGTTTTCAATGGTTGAACACTTTTTATTACACGGCCGCGATCGAGCCGTTCGCTTCAGGATTCGGATTTTTTTTTACCTTGACCGCCAGATCGCGAAATATTACGTTACGAACACAGCGGTTCTCAAAAAGATATAAAATTGATATAATTTGATACATTTTTACCCAATAATTATTGTAATCATCAAATTTCATTTCACAACAATGTTTCTTGCTTTACAACAGGCTACTTATTACGTTTCCATTGCTACAACTGCATAAGATCAGTGTTAAAAATTAATGTTAGAGTTTAGCAGGGCAAAGAAGTCCCATCAGGTAGTGCCCATCTTCGTTTTTGTAGCCTTTGGACTAATCACTAGTTAGCATTCAACTCGAATGGCTAACTCTACGCTGGACCTCCAGTTACCATGTGAGTTTGAAGCACATTTATCGACTCCGCAGGGATGAAGGGCTAAGTTAACCAATGACCAACTGCCCAAACCGAAGCCATCGTGGATTGAAAATGATCGGCAGCACTCGCAGTCACTACATGCATGCTAGCCACTACACCACCTCGGCCACATACGTACAGTATACTGTTCGATTACATGTTCTCAAAACTGTGCAAGTGTTCTTTAAGTGCTAATGAAACAAATAAGCGTGATTGCGATTATTTATCAACGTCGCACTAAGGAGCACAACGAGGGTTATTGTTGGTGAATCTCGGTCAAGTGACGAGGACGTTACCTGAGCTGGCACCTCCCTCTCAAAACTGCCACGCCTCACTAATAGAAGGACTTGGAACCTCGATCGATTCAACATGCATCAGTCCCGCTACGCGAGGAATAACAAATAAGAGGAAGCATGTGTGTGATTATAGTAGATTATTACAACTTGTTTTCGCATTCATCGTATCATTTAATTTTTCTTTTGTGCTGTGAAACGAAATACTTTGCCGGATTCAGAATGTGGGTAAACACATTAAATACTTGTGTGTGTGTGTTTAAATTATTTTAAAGCTTATCTAGAGTAATATATCTTTAGTATCTCCAATAAAAACTGAACTGACGCTCGATAATCTGGCAAAGTGGCTAATCCGGTATGGTTTTGTCTCTTTCTTTTGTCCTAATTCCAAAGCAAACTCAGCAAGCGATTTTTTTTGTAGGGGAAATTCTAAGTTTGTGTCGCTCCATAACGCAACAAACTCTTTTTGGCCGTGTAGTGGAAATTAGGAGCCACAATTGGTTTGATTTAGAATACTTTTATCACCTGAATTTATTTTTTCGAAGTCAAAATATTAAAGAAAATATTTTTTTGAAGTTTTGCCTCTAAACACTTCAAATCATTAATTGTAATTTTTACGATTAAATCTCCATGAAAGTTGTGTTCAATAATAAAATATATATCTGTGAGATTTGTCAAAATTTCAGTGATTTTCCACTCGAAAAGAATTAGTTATGAGACCTTCTAAGAGGATCGCATTCCATGTATTGTGAAACTCTAAGGTAAATGAAGCTTGTAATTTTACGAAGTAAAGTATAACTTTTATTAAAACCAAACACTTTTTTTTTAATTGCACAGGTTAGTTTGCCTGTGAAATTTTTGTCTCTGAAAATGGTTCCTACTTCGTATACATTTGCATAGAGTGTATTCAAATATCAATGCCATTGACATTCTTTTGTTAAACATAATCTCAAATTTCTTGTCACAAAAATCTCAAATTTTTCTATTTAATTTTTCTTTCGCTCTCTCTTTATTAAGTAATCTCAACAGAAATTTTATAAAGTTTGTTGGATTGAAAAAGCGTAATTTTTAATTAAACTCAACCTAAAATTAATAATTTCTTCTTTGGATGGTTGATTACGAGTCACTTGCTTTCACAAGTGTCTGTTCACATAACTCGACACAATAAAGCAACAAATGCTCAACAATCTTAATACAAGAGCAAACAACCACAATGAGGTTTTATTTTAATTTCATTATTTGTCTCGTGTCAACCATTCCCTCAGAAAAGAAAGCAGAAAGAATTCATAGATGTCGAGATCAATTAATAAAAGTAATCTTTTGAACACACTCTAATTTGTGATTTGATTGGACAAATAAAATTCTTAGCCTTTCAAGATGAATGCCTCTGTTAAAAAATACATTAGTTGAAGCAATTGCAAATTAAAAGCCCCTCCCATTAACATAACTTTTTTTTCTTCAATTTAACAGTTAAAGAAATTGATTCATGCTACAAATATACTTCGCATACATTATACTTCTTTTTATTCTTGAAACAAATATAATTAATTAAAATCATTAATGAAACAAAACATTGAAATTAGATTAGTTATTCTTTACAAGAGGAAACCTCAAGGGCGAACAATAACAATCTTTAAAAAACAATACTATATAAATATGCTTCTTATTTATTGAAAATTGTTGTGTTGTCAAATATGCTAGTAGTTGCTTACAAAGATTAGTTAGAGTTAGTCAAGTTGCAATGAAGTAGTAACTGAAATCCCCGCTCTCATTTATACTTCTAAAATCGTTTAAACGTAATGCACAATTATTATCTCACTTATATTGTTCATTTTTCTTTTAGAATATCTATTTTTAATAATTTTCATATTACAAGCCTTTACAAACATTTATACACATTTCATTTTTTCTGCTTATTTAATTCCATTTTTAAATTTATCCTATTTAGTTTCTTTGTTGATTTCAGAAAAAAGAACTTTTGAATCATTTAATTTGTTTTCGAAATTTTTGTGATAATAATCATATGCAAATAGGAAACGAATCAAAATTTAGAGAAAATAAAGTACTTTTGCGTATTCGTACTCTATTTTTTTCTCCAGAAACCGGTCTCAATATAAAACGTACGCTTAAATGAATATCGATATCGCAGATTTATTCTAACTGTTGAAATAATGTATCTTAAGCCCCTTCCCCCACACTTATAAAAATATATATTTAATCTTATTTCAAACATATATTATAATGTACATTTTTAATTTGTTATACTCGTATTTAGCCTGTTCATCCATGCAGTGTAAATAAATTCTCTTTGCGAAGAGAATGTTTGACTACATGACATGAAATAACCGTCACAGAGTTTAGACAAAGATTGAGTCAAGCGTATAGATTACTTATTTCTCAAATTAGGATGCCATACATAGAAACTTGAGTTGATATTCTAGCATAATTCCTTCATGATACATTTAGTTGTTAAAACACTTGACTGATAACAGAAGTAAACGGGCGTTAACTATATCTCCGAAATTAACTATGTTTTTCCAAACACAATAATGCACCCTAATAAAGGACACCCAGCGGACCAGACATTTTGTCCCTTGATAAGAGGTAAATACATATACCATTCAAAAGGACCGGTTCTAACAGAATTGTCTCTTAAATAGAAGTGTCCCTTTTTCGGAGATGTCCCTGATAAGAGGTACTACTGTATCAATATAATCATCAGTTTTTTCCCATAATCTTCAGAAATATCATGGATAATTCTTCTGAGAGTTTCAGTTATAAAAGCTTTCAATTATGCATATTCTTTTCAAACTGGTTTACCACTTGTATTATATCAGAATGGAACAGCTTCAGTAACAGACCTACCAATCGTGTTTATTCGCTGATTTAAAATCTTTCCGAGATGTGGATTGTTAACACGTCCGTTATCTCTCATAAGCAAAAACTCTTTTCTCTGTCCCCACAGTAAAAGGCACTTAAGAATGCGTCGTTCTTTTTTCTATTTTCGTCGACCCTTAATTCCTGGCGATAGTATAATTCGATCGATGGGGCTACTCACTCTGACGCAAGAAATTGAGATGCGCGTACAGGACTTCCCCGTTGTAGGGATTGGTCAAGCGGCTGAAGTCCTCTCGGGTCAGCTGACACAGCTCTCGGCCAATCACATTAAAGCGGGCTGCGTCCACCTCGTGCAAGTTGTACTCCTTCACGGCCCACTCCAACCACTGCTTCACGTGTTCCGGGTTCCACAGCACGGGGTCTGGGGGAAGGAAAAGATATCAGTGTTGGGACAATTAGAAATTGAGATTACAGTGAGTTCGTTTATGTGGAAGTGACCCTGTTGTGATAAAACGAAAAAAAAGTGGTTTGATCATCTCCAAGAAAACCTAGATTATTCTTTTTCATATTTTTCTACGTATAAAATAATAATTACCTCATAATTTAAAGCTCAGTTAAAAAAAAAAAAAAAAGCAAACGGCTACTTAGTATAGTAATAAATTAACCTAGCACCACTTTTTTTTTTCAATTTATTCTTAGATTAAATTTATTTACCATTTGAAGTAACTAATACATATTTTTTAAATTTACGATTAAATGTTGAGTTTTTATATACATTAACCTTTTTTTAGAAAAAAACAGTTAAGTTTTGAATTTTTATTAACTTTTATTTCTTACGTTGAGTTGATTGTTTTCTTTTTTTTTTTTTTTTTTTTTTTTTTTTTTTTTTTTTTCACTCTTCGTTTTAAATGTTCAGTTCTAGTATATACATTATATATATATTACTTCAAATTTACTGTTAAATTTTAGTTCTGATGTATGATTTTTTTCTTTACATTTTACTGTTAGATTTTCATATGTATTTTTTAATATTTTTAGTTCTTCTATTTAAGTATTAAATGGCAATTAACAGGGTTTTTTTTCTCACAGAGAAATCAAATACTCCAAAATATGTCCTTTTTCTTCATTGTGTTATTTCTACAACATAGAAAATGCAGATATTTGCTCAAAATTGCTCTTTGGTTAAAAAAAACTTTGTAAAAAGTGTGTATCTGAATACTTTGCAGTATTATATATGATTTTCATAATGTTGTGAACATTACGTATTAAATTACTTGTTTCATCACCAGGAGAAAAGTGAAAATTTGGAAGAACTGGGGAAAAAATGAAATACGAGGAATTTATCTCTAATCTACTCTACACTATAAGAAGTTTTCAACTAACTAAGAACCCACAGAGCAATTTGTCTTCAAATCGTGCTTTCGCGACTCGATTCCATAATAGATTATTGAACAATATAATTAAAACTGTTACACATTGAGTGTTATTCAAAGGTTCCAACGGCGAAGTTAGGAGTATAAAATTTAATACTTAGAAAAAATGCCGTTTATGCCATGAATCTTTGGTGAGAATCTTGTTTAGTGTTAATCAAATTTGAAGTCTCTAGAAATGCTTTGAAATAGTAACTCATTTCAGTACATTGTTGTGGTAGGTACGGAAAAATGCTAAATAAGTTCACAGAATGTAATATATTTCCTTCATTACAGTCATTGTAAAGTTTAATTAAACAGTCAAGAAATTCAAAACTCCAGTTGAAGATAAATAAGAGTAAGACAACACAGTTTATTAGCTATAAGCATAGAATATACAAGATCTCTCTCTCTCTCTCTCTCTCTTGAATCCCTCTTAACACGGTTAATCCTAAATTATATTCTAATAATAAAATCTTAGCTTACCAAATCACTCGTATCGATTCACACACGTCATGTTTATCACAAATGAAAGTCATTTTACTCTAACTAGGAGTCACTTCATTCCAAACGATTAATTACGATGATTCAATCATATCTATAATTACCCATCAGCTTCTCGTTATCCACTATCTCCTTTCTCTTTCCTTCCAGTTCTATTTCCCTTATATATCACAATCTCTATCACAATTCACCACAGTTCTTAGTTTTGTCTAATTTACCTAATTCATAATTGTTTGCAATTCAAATTATCAAAAAATCCCCAAGGCTAGTGAAAAGAAAATCGCTTACACCCCAGTGTCACAAAACATAAAAGTTGCATTTTCATCTGTATCTAAATCGCGACTTCATGTTTGGTATTAAGTCTAACCAATGTATTAATTCCATGCGAAAAATAATGGAAAAAGTTATGAAGTTAAAAGTTTGAAAGTCAACTGAAAGTTTTTTAAAAATATTATATTGTTATTGTTACTTTGATTCTACTTCCTACATTGAATTACTTCTGTTTTCACAAAAGTTCATTGATATTAGTCATTTTCTGTAACTGCTAGATACAAGAAGTTTTTCTCTTTGGTAATACGTCTTCGTCATTAACTAAAAGTGTTTACTGTCGAAATTTGTAGTACTTCATTACTGAAAGCTCTGAGATAAAAAAATTTTATATTTTTTTCTCATCGTACACATGATGGAAAATCTCAAAAATAATACAAAATTTTTAGTACGTGAAAAAAAAGGTGGCCTCAGATAAAGTTCAAAAACATGCAGATTTTCCAGACTAAAACTTGATAGTTTTATGGTTTACCACCACACCTTATTTACATAATTCATTTCTTAAAATTCCCCAGCGCAAAAACTCAAAAAAATCATTGTTAAAAATAAATTAAGAACTATTTAATGTCAGTTTTTTTACAGGAGTAACAATTACTCTAAATATGAATCATAATTAATTGACGAATACTGTAACACTATTGGTTTATAATTAGCTTTCAGTATATTTTTTAAAAGAAAATAAGAAAAATTTAAAAAAAAACTAGCTATATCTATAAATAAGTGAAAAAAATTTATATGGTAAATTTAACGGATATTTATTGAATAAATAAACATTTTGTAAGGTTAATTTTTAAAGTCTGAGAATAAATGAAACCCTTATAAGATAAACGTAACCGAATTTTGTTGAATAAGGGAAAATTTTATAAGGTATATTTAACTGATTTTTATTGAAATGCATTTAATTTTGCTGCAAAAGAATTCCTTTTAAAAATTCCAGAAGTATTATACACAAGTATATTTTAAAGCAACAAACTTTTATATGTGTAACTTTTTGAATTTCTATTATGAAGTGAATCTACTTGTTGCTTCCTCTAAGGGCCGACCCTTCTCTGCAAATCTTTTTGTTCCCTCCCTCCATTCAAGGTGACAGCTATTTTTAATTCTATTAATCAATAGCTCGGTGAGCGCGACAATGTGCTTCACTTCACAAATAAATAAACAAATAAAAAGGAGGTCGTAATTCATGCCTCGCATTGAATAAGAATCTCTTCATGATACACCCTGCGCTCTCTCTCTACTTTTCCAGGCTATAATAGAAACCCCAGAGCCATGGAAGTCGCAGGAAGTCTAAGACACGTGACAAGTGGCGTCACTTCCGTAGCCAGACAAAAGTCAAACGCTCGCCATCTACCGGTGGGGAGAAGAATCAAAAGAATAGAGTTAGATAAGGAAGAGAAGTAAGGAGGGGGAAAGAAAAAAAAGTGGGGAGGGAATAAGAGCATCAGGCAAAATGAGTGCTATTTGAGGCAGAAGAATTGGTGTTGGGGGTGGCAACATTGTGTTGGTGCAGGGGTGCAGAAGGAAGGTCCCCCTCCTCCCTAATTGTCATTCGGCTCAATTTATCCGCGATCCGCACTACCGGGTTCTGAGCATCTTCCACACGTGCGAGGACGTGTGTGATTGGTAGGGGAATGCTCGTTTAGGGTTGGCCGTTCGACTGGACTTTCGATGAAAATGAATTGGAGGGTCGCTTCAAGGCAATTAAAACTAGATTTATTTTTTTTTTTTTTTTTTTGTCGTACTTCTTTATATAGGACAAAAGTATATTTGCATATTCTTCATCTGAAATTAAATAATATGAAGTATATCTCGTATTAGACTTTTAACTGTGATTGATCATTTTGTTAGGAAATTAAAAATTTTGATTATATACTTATATTAAATTTAATAGCATGTGTTAATTATTTCTTTAAAAAATATTTATTGGCATCATAACATTGTATTTTATTAGTTATAATCTGAAAAAAAAAATGAATTGTCTCTAAATTATCTTGATTATAAAAAGGTTTTCATTTCAGAATAAAAAAAAAATGAATTCATTTTCCAAAATAGTTGATAGATTGTGCTGAAACCTTAAAAAAATATTGTCTTCATTTGGATTAGAATTTTTGTGTTATCGTTTAATAAAGTTTGTGTTTTTACATCTGTTGTAATTATCATTACTTAAAAGCATTCGCAATACGTTGTGATATAAATTACAAATTTTTTGAAAAATAAAATTTCGTGAAAACAATTTTTACTTACTTCTGTGATTTTCATTTATTTCAATGAATAGTCCCCCTGTCCTTATTTTAATAATGCCTACCGTCATTATGTTACTCATCTGTCAAATGCATGAATTAGATACTGTTTTGTGGAATCAAATATTTTGAAAGAAATTTCTGCATATTATAAACTGCAATAATTCTTAAGACGCACAAATGTATTACGAAGCATATCAAACATTTAAAATGCATTATCAGTTCTTAATTCATCGTAATGTTAGAATGAGTGAGTGGTGGTAGAGTTTGAAGGCCAAAAGCTAGATATGGCTATGCTACGGCAAGAAAGGTAACTGAGATCAAGACGCTTGGAAAAACGGAAAAAAGATAAAAAATATGTTAAAAAAGGAAGGTCGAAAATATAGAAGGAAACTTAAGGGGGCCTCAAGGTCATGATGATCTTTCCCATCTAAAGAAGGTAGGCCTTTGAGCACATCGCAATGTTAGAATAGAAAATAAATCTAACCGTATTGTTCTAGCTTTGACTCCCTTTTATTTATTTATGGGAGAAATATAGTATACGTCTCAACGAGTGAATAGCTCAATGAATTTCTTCTTTATGATGAATTGAATTAATTATTTATTAGAGACAACGCGGCTCAATTTAAAAAACAATCAAGAAAATATTTATCCATTTCATTCCAGCTTTAGAATAGGCTCTATCAAAATAAAATTAATAATTTAGAGCTTTTAATTAATGGCATCCCTAACCAAATATCTTCTGAAATGAGGCTGAACTGAGAATTCTATTTATCTCAATACCTACAAATATAAAGGTTGAATAAAATAGAACATATTAGAATAGACTTCTAGTGACATGATCCAAGGCAGGTATACACTCTTAAAAAATATCATCCCATACTTGCTCACATCCATTTGGTGTGCTCCTCTATCTCACAAACTCCTCTATCTACTATTATCTTTCTCTAATACCTCCAATCTCTAAATCTTATTCACTACACTTCCTATGTAGTAATGCTAATTTGCATAAATCACAGTTCTTTCAGAATGCAAGATTCCTAATTCAAACAATGGCAAAATAGCACCAAAGATTAGTTAAAGAAAATGTGCGAGAGAACCCGTTACATTTTCTTGAGGAGATTATGGTCGAATTGTTTTGCCGTAGATAAGTTGTCATGACGGTAGTCATGATGTCACTAAAGACCCCTCGTATAGAAGGGCTGATGCACGTTAAACCTGTTTCTAGTTGAGATTATGTAAAAGTTTGAAGAGTGGGGATACCAACTGAAGAATCGTCCTCGTCACTTGACCGAAATTCAAAGTTACAATGTCGCCAATAGCGACGATATCTGGAGGGTCATTACTTCTCAGTAAGACATATTAATAAAAGAATCAATAAATCTTTCTTGAGCTAATAATCCTTTAGCGCGAAAAATTTCATAAAATTGAACACACATTTCGTCTATTCAAAAGAGCTATTTTAGAATATCTGGCCAATTCTTTTCTTCCAGCATTTTGAAATTTCTGTTCAGCAATTCCTTATGTCAAACTTACAAACATAATTTAGTAACACAATGTATGGATAACTCAAGAAAATGGAATATATAATGATACAGTTTTGGAAATTTAAGACTTTTTCTTAAAAAAATGTTTCGATAGATAGAGCTGCTGCATCCTCTGGAGAAAAACTGCTTCATGAAGCAATTTCTCATAGGCAGACGATAATTTTGCGCTTTAAGAAAATGACTAAGTTTTCGACTGCTGATCAAATAATTTAAATGTATGTAATATAATTCATTATGCAAATTTGGACTGGTTGATTGGTTTTTTTAACGTTGCACTAGAAGCAACAAGAGAGCTATTAGCAGATTGCCCAAGGGGACCAAGCTCACCCAAAGAGTACATGCCGCCTACATGCCGAAAGAGAGAACTACATGCCCCCCCTCCCCGAGAAACAATCATTCCGACAGACCTTGTAATTGTGAGCCTCGGTCAAGTGACGAGGACGACACCAGAACTGGTTCCTCCTTTTCCTAACTTAAACACGGGAGGAATTTGAGCCTTGACAGATTTAACATGTATCAATCCCCACTGCACGGCATGGTCTTTAGTGGTATCAAGGCTGGAACCCACGACTCAACAAAAATTGTCGGCCGCGAATCCGGGACCATGACTACAAGCAACCGCAGCCTCTATGTAAATTTGGAAATATATACCTGTCAATGAAATTTCTTCTTCTTCTCAGAATTTTTAAAACTGATGCAGCTGTAAATTTGAATGGAAGATAGCATTCAATTGCTCTACCAGAAGCTACCTATAGTCACTTTATTTTGAAGAAACATTTATGTGGTTCCAGAGATTATTGAATGAAATTTACTTAGAGAAACATTAAAAGCATTTCAAATTTAGAAGCACTCGAATTTTTATTTGAAATTCTGTATTTGATTGATACAGTTTTCATCATAGTGCTCCTATGAAGAAGAATCAAATGGGCAAGAGAGAGTATTTCTCTCTTAAAAATATTATAAAAATACCGCAAAAAATAGTTCACTTTAAATCATTTTTTCTCCGAATTCAGTTTTTGAAATATTATTTCTCCAAATTCATTTCTTGAAGCATTTTTTCCTTTGAATTCAATTTTAGAGGCATTATTCAACGTCTCAGTCGATTTGTAAAACATCCCTCTCATTTACTTGCCATTATTTATAAAATAAACTAAACGAAAGTTTTAAGTAATGGAAATTCACTCAGTTTAAAAATCAATGGATGAAACATTCACATGTGAATCCAATCTGTTTATTATTAATATAACAATGAATGTACAATTTTTTTTACTCTCTATCTCTCTATTAATCCTCAGTTCTTGAATTATAACTTGGAATAATATTCTAAGTTTAATTTTACAAACTCACTCATGCTAAAGTAAATAATATCAATAAGGTTCAAACAAAGAATTCCAACTTTTTTATATAAGAACATACTCTACAAAGGATCTATAATCAGAGTCGGCCTGCTAGAAGTAATCATTTGTTGAACTGCAATTTTCATCATGCATCAACTTCTCACTATTTTAATTTTCAATTCCTTGTAGTTTAATATGTATTTCCTCAAATCCTGTAACTTCACATCTTGAATTCAATCTAATCTGCATATATCACGTTTCATCAGATAGGAAAGAAATTAGAAATTCAAATAATATCGGAAAAAAAACAGATGTTAGTTGGAGGCAAAATCGCGAATAATCCAACGTTACAAATTTTATTTTGCTGTTTGATATCAGCTTTGCCTTCTAAAGCATTGAGAATGAACCCTTGTTCTCTGGATATTAGTGATTTTTTTTTAATTAAACGTGGTCATTGAGTTGTTTTAGAGGTTCACTTTGTTTGAAAGTTTAAAGCAAAATATTTCAGGAGTGAAACAAAAGACCCTTTTCAAGTTATATATAACAAGCTGCATATATAAAAGAGAATCATCAAAATTAAGTATACTGTACATTAATATTAAAACGAATATAAAGAATTACGAATAAATTGGAAAGGAAAAACCATTAAAACAAATAATGAAATGAAGGATCTCATAATTTAATTAAAAGACATCTTAATATTGTAACGGGTTTTCACGCGCATTTCTTTTTCATTAACCTCAGGAGTTACTTTTCTAAGTTATTTGAAATGAGAACTCCATCTCGTGAAAGAACCGTGATTTATGTAAATTAACCTAATTGTATAAGTGCGGTGAATGAGATAAAAACATAGAAGATATTAAAGCTATATACATTTGCATGTAAAATTAAGAGAATTTGCAAATGATATCTGTTTTGACTAAAACCATTGAATCAAAGATCTTAATTATGCCCCCGAAGAATTATGCAAATACGAGTTGAATACGTAAACGTACTCGTGCATGCCTGCGGAGTTGGGACTGTGGAGGGGATATAAGTGCACTAAGGATTGTGGACGATTTGCTTGCTCCTCCATGGCATTCTACTAGTTTCTCAGAAGAGTTGGATAAATTTTATAAGATATCAGATAAAGTGAAAAACCACGAATGTATGGATGACGGAATAAGATGGATAATTATCGGTAGATTGGAGGCAGTCCAATCACAAGCGCAGGTAGCTATGGAGTTAATATAATCCCAACTTTCGTCTGCAATTGGTGGAAACAGTTTCAGGATCATGGGTCCGTATCTAAATTACCCGGACAAGGCCAACCAAGATCCACAACAGTGAATGCGGAAAGTTATTTGGTTCTTTCAGCATGGTGAAGCTGTAGCAACTCTGTACCTCCACGCGCTCAGTGAGCTGTATGCTGCCACTGGAACCCGATTTTCAAAGTTTCCCGGTCAAAGTTGCTCAAAGGCTTCGTGAGAGAGGATGTATGTCAGAAGTTCCGTTTTTTGCGTCTCTCTCACTACAGCACACAAGAGAGCGTGTTTAGCATGGTCCAGACAACATGCGCCTTGGGCTAGACTTCGACCAGTGGAGCACCTGCTTTTCTTAGGTGGATCGAGGTTCAGCCTGAACACTGTTTATCGGCGTATATCTATTTGGAGAGAGCCTGGGGCACAATGCCATTCTTTCTTCATCAAGGAAAAAAAATCCTTACGGTGGTGGAGATGTAATGTTTTGGATAGCATTATGTAAGATAACCGAATACTCTTGCATGTGTATGAGAAAGACTCCTTGACTGTTGTGAGATCCATAGAGGATATCTCAGAGGCCCTATATTGTACTATTCAGGGCTTCAGGTGATCCTTGGTTCCCGTCAATGGATGAGAACGCTCGATCACATAAGGCTCAACTAGTCGTTGATTAACTGGGGGAAAAACCGCATGGATTGGTCTACCAGATTTCCTGAATTTAACTCTATAGAACATATCTCAGACGCTCTTGGGATAGCAATTGTATCTCTTCATCATCCTCCAAAAATCATCCCGGAGCTAAAACTGCTGTACTGCAGGAGTGGGATAGACTGCCGCAGGGACACCTTAACTTACTCCTGTCCAATATGTCGTCACGCTATGCGACCTGTCTGGCTGTGAAAGAGCATCATACACTATATTAGACTAACTAACAATTCGATTTTACAATGTGGATTTTAGACATCCTTGCACTGTGAACCGTATTGATAATCATGCGTAAATACAATGACCTTTGAACGATACATATCTTTCCATTCTAATAATATATAATCATACCAAAATTCATTAAAATCTGCTCTTAGTTTTTCAGAAATTTGATATAATATGAAAATTCTTTTACTTTCGCACACGAGTGTTATAGGAGATAAAGGAATTAGCAAGGAATTGATAAGCACAACTATGTGGCTGCGAACAAGAGTGAGGTGACATTCTGAGAGTATATACCTGATTCGGATCCCGTTTATTAAACCCCAGAATTTGCTGTTATTAAGATAAGCAGTGTTCTCAGTTGCAATATTTGGTTAAGTAAGAGATTAATTCAGCTCTCCGCATTAGTGACTAATTTTGATTTAGTTCATTATAAGTTCATTATAAGCTAAAACAAAGTGGTTAAAGATTTTCTCGATTGATTATTTATTGCGCCATGTTGGCTCATATTAATAACAAATCTAATTCGTTACAATAAGAGTGCAAATATGCTCTTTTAAAAGGAAGTATGTTTAATAATATAAATCTTGGAAATAGCTTTCCCAAAACACCTATAGGAAAAACAAGACTTTCGGTATAAATATGAAATGAATAATAAAATTCAGATTCGTCTAAGGAATTGCGAAAAATTAAATAAAAATTGATTATTAGTCAAATTTTATATGAGCTTTGAGAGTGCTGCATAATTAGTAACAACAAATGTGTGTGTGTGTGCGTGTGAGTGAAGGACCACAGAAACCACACGGTTATAAAAAAAAATCATAAAAGTTCAGTTATGGCGCTCTTTAATCCGGCATTCGATGGGTTCGACACATTGTATAATTTACAAAGATCAAGACGTTTGCTGTCGGAGCTTGTTGACCTTGACCACCAGGACTCGACACGGCGTTGTTCGCATTTTCACAGAGCGTTTATCGCAACTGTCCGTTTTCACTTCAGTACAGAGTTTCTTGCAGGTAATTAGTCTCGTTTGCAAGATACTAGCAATAAAAAACAAGTACAATACAATGTTCTGGAAGTAAACACATGCTCTTGAAGAACTACGAATAATAAAACTAATATGCGTAAGGCATAAAACTAAGTAGTTTGTGACAAAATGTATTAATTTTTCTTTTGTGCTGTGTTTTTATGATACAAAATATTTTTTCGGATATTTATATCGTCTACTCAGATTCAGAATGCGTATAAACACAATAAATGCATGTTTTAAACGGCACCCCGGTTAAAGCTATATTAAAGCTCGATAATCCAGGCTTAATGTATTTAAACTCTCAAAATATCATCACTTCTTTTACGGTAAAATGTAACGTTTTATTACGGATAACATGTTTCTTATAAACCTGATTCACTAATTTTTTTTAAAAAAAATTTATGTTAATTTTATTTCACATTAAATTTACCATAAGCATTTCTAGAATTTCCGTTAATGCACCAATATGATATATTTTGCACACGGAAATGAAATATCTATAGAATTTTCTCATTAGATTTTATTTAGAATAGTTAGTTATTCGCGTAATTACATCGGCATTTCTTATGAAACGCTAGTTATTCAATCCAAATTTATTTTATAATGATGAAATGTTTGCCACTTTTTATAAATTCAAATGAAAATACAAGGTACTGAACTCACCCCAATACTAGTATCGGACAGCGGATTTTGAGAGAAATTGTTGACTATCCTCGTAATTTCTATGTCTACAATGAATAGTTCAAGGTTACGCGCCTGTTTTTCTGTCTCTCTCATTACCATGGAAACATTGAAAGTGAAAACAGAAGCTTAAAAAAATGTTCCTTTTTCTTAAGTGTTGGAGTATACTTGAAATATATATAAACCTCAAATTTCCATCATTTTTTATCACACCTATATTTATTCACGAACCGCTAATATGATTTAGAGATTTCATTGAGTTAAAAAAAAAAAAAAGCTTTGATTTTTAATTAGAATTTTTTAGAAGTATATTAAACTGTTTTTATTCAATGGCTCTAAACATGATAAACAGTTGCGTGATAAAAATAGTGTTCATTGTGCTAGTGGATTTTAAAAAATATATTGCATATTGTGCTTTCTAAATTTCGAAACATTGTTGAAAAATATTTATTAGCCCTCTATTTCTTTTGTATAAATTTTAAGAAATGTGGTTAAATACAAAATTTTAATAAGACTTTAAGGAAATATGCAACTTTTATTTTAAATAAAGTTATTACGTAACTACATAAAGTTGTTAGGATTTCAATTATGATTTTCTCCTATATCTCAATATTCGTATATTTTACGAGCCATCTTTATTCTAATCTGTATGAAAAAAGTGAGAAATTCATTAGTAAAAAAAAATTAAACTCCCTATTGTTTTACTTTAAATGAACATTTCACTACATTTTTAAGAGGGTTAAATTATGTATATTAAGTCTCAAAAAATAAGTTGAAGTTTTTTAATATTTGTTTGTTTTAATTTCTAAATGGAGTCGACACCAATTTTAAAACATCAATATAAAATTATAAGGCTACAAAGAGCTAGATGCGGTTATGATTTAATGACTGTTATAAAAGACCAAACTTTCAGAATAACGCTAAAGTACAGAACAAGGCAATTTTATCATAAATAAATTCTAAAGCATAAAAGTTTACAGATGTAAACTCCTCCAAATATATCTAATTCTGGATATTTATTCTACATGAGGATTATAGCTATGAATTATTTATTCAAATAGTGAATTGTCTCTTTTCGTTTGTCTTTTTAAATATGTAGAAAGAAAGTTAACATATATTAAAGATCTTAAAATCAATATTACGCTAGTTAGATTCATACAGTTCGTTTTTATCATGTAATGCGTCTTTTATTATTCTATTCTAAAGCATTTGTCAATAGAATGAAATTATTTGTTTGATTCTCTTAACAATTTTTCCATTAAGGGGGAGGAAAGAATTAAACACATGAAGTGCTATAAGATTCTAAGACAGAGTATAAGTAACAATAAAAATTGGTAGGAATAACATAGTTCTGTATACTGTTTAATCGATTAGAGAAATTATTTAATCGGTTATGGAAATTTTAATGTATTTTTAAAAACAAGGATGTGTTTACAAAATAAGGATTATAAACTAATGTATAGAAATAAGTAGCAATTAAGGAGAAGAAAATTAACGCGAAGTACTATATAATAGTTTAATTGATGATAGAAATAGATTACATTATAGATAGAGTTATATTATTTAATCAGTTATAGAGATTTTAGTCGATTTAAAAAAATAAGGATATATTTAAAAGATAAGGATATAAACCAATATAAAGAAGTCTGTAATAATTAGGTTGAAAGAAACGATGTGTTTTATAGTAAAATAATTGATTATGATTATATGTTATTAAAAGTAGAGATATGTTTAATATGTTATATAAATACTTTCACTGATTTAAAAAAAAAAGAGTGTGTTTACAAAATAAGGATTCTAAATTTTTGTATATAAATCAGTAATAAATAAAGGGAAGAGGATGAGAAAAAGTGCTATATAGTGATTTAATCGAGTATAGAGTATGAATGTAGTTTGAATAATACTTATGTAGTTAGAGTATAGTATATTGAACTTTGATTATTATAGACAGAATTGGACAATTTAATTGGTTTTAAAGACTTTAATCTACTTAACAAATAAAGATGCGTTTACAAAATAAGGATTTTAAACTAACGTATAGAAAAGTGAGTAATAATTTGGGGGAAGTAACAATAAATATGCTGTATAGCAATTTAGAGATAAGTTATTACAAAGATAGATTATTTAATGGGTTATAAAGAGAGAGAGAGATTTTTTTAAAGATCTATTTTTAGAAATAAGGATTCTACGCCCATATATAGAAATCATTTATAACAAGGGTGAGACACGAAATAATGTAGAGTGGTATTAGAATTAAGATATAATAATAATTCATAAAAATTTGTGATATACTTGTATGTGTGTGCGCGCGTGTGTGTAGCGGAATAGGAAATCTTTAATCCTTCTAATAAGACTAAAGAATTAAAAATTGAGCAAGTCATTTTTATTTTTCATATAAGAAAATAGGTAGTATATCCAAATACTTATGATATATATCTGCGTTTTTTTTTTAATTAAAATTTGCTCGACATTTATAATTTCGTTGAAATTACTATAAAGGTACTAAATTAATTAAAATCCGCTTGACTTTAAAATGCCTCCGTTTAAAAATGAATTACAACAATGAATTTAAAAAAAAGGAACCCAAATAAATCAACATCCTATGCCGGTGAGTAATTTACTCTAATTAGAAATATCCAAAGACAATCAGTTTTTCATTATCTCGGAACGAAATAGAACGATTTCCATCTCACGCTTGAAAGGCCGCGCTTTTCAAATTAGGAAATCGCTAATTGTCTTTTAAATTTCTTTCTTGTATTTTTTCCTACGAAAGAGAAAATAGGAAAGAAAGGTTGCGCATTATTATGTCAGGAAGCTGCATCTTTGTACGCTGTTGAACCTGTTTCTCCGTTCGGTGATTGGCTAGGGGACGCCGTGACGACGCTTTTCTCGGACGCCTGGCAGCCCTGATTGGTGGATCGAGAAAAGGAGGTTTAACATTGGCCTTTGCGTTTGCAGAAACTAGCGACTTCCGTGGCCTTTCTTTCCGAATTAATTCGAATTAGAGTGATGAGAAAAGAGACGGATCTTGTCAGAGTCAACTTCAAAAATAAAAATAAATCAGTTTCTTATTTTATTCGAAAATATGTTCGAAATAGCTGAATATAATATTGATTTTTTTTTCCCGATTTTGTTTCATTTAAGTATATTCTTTACCACCGATCTTGCTCGTTAAATTAAATTAAATATTTTTAATGATATTTAATTGAATTTACCGATTTAAAAATATTTAATGTAATATAAATATATAAAATATTTAATTTCATTACCTCACTTTATTTCAATCTTTGTAGTAAAATTTTGATGATTGTATTAATATTATTATACCATTCTGGTATTATTTTTTTTTAATTGTTGTTAAAATTGCATGTAATGCCTATTTTTTTATAGTGATTTAAAATTTCTAAAACGCTAAATAAGTTAAAAAAAAATGTTTCTAAAAATTTTTAACATATCACTGCCATTCTGCGTATCATTATCATTCTTCCTCATGCTCAAAAATAATTATATCTCGGAAAAGGAATTATCCGTTTATATAAAGTCAATAAATTGCGTTCATAAAAAAAATAAATTTTAAAATAAAAGTTGATATTCACCTGTTTTATTTAGTAAATATAATCTGTTTCTAAAATATTATATTATATGTAATGTAATAATTTCCTACGTATTTAAACATTTGTGAGCATTTTTTATCAAGAAATATCGGAGAAGAAAACCTGACAAATTTCCTTTGCATAATATGTTAATAGATAATATTCCTTGGACAATAAATTCAATAGTGTTTTAGATTTTTACGGAGAAAAAATATTTTTAATACTTTAATTGAAAAAAATAAGATCTCATAGAATAATTTTGTAAGATTTAATTTTTATAAATAATTTCCTACAAAGATGTACCTTTTTAATATATAAACACAGTTTCTTGATATTTATTAAAATTATTTTTATATTTAAGTACATATTTTTATCAATCGAAGTGTACATATTTTTTATCTCGATAGTTATCACATTCGATGTTGTATTGACATACGCGCAACTAAAAATGTCTATTGCGCAAGTGATTGTAATTGTTCAAAATTGATATGATACTGTTTTTGCCAGAATATAACCATTTTCTTTGCCCACATGTCTTGTGCGTACGTATGATTTAGCTGTGGAAATTTTAAAGAATGTTTTTCCGGTTCTAAAAGAGTTTTACTTTTTTCCTTGGAGATTAAATAATTAAAGAAATCTGTACATAAAAAGTATTTCATTTGAAGCAGATAAAATCGAGTTTTGAAAAGTTACTCACTTTCCCCGTTTACACTAGATTTTCAGCAAAAAAAAATCGTTATGAAATGTGTTAATGATACATAAATCTAAATGCTGGCGGTAAAAAAGCACTGCATCCATTTTTTTTAAATAATAAATTTTAAAAATTAATAAGTGTTAGTTTAAAAGCAGTAGTCCTAAGGTTAAAATATACAAGGGTTTATTGAAAAATATTCATTAACAAACTAGTTGTTAATATAAAAAAAACACAAGAGAAATTCTTTAAGTTACTTCCTTGTAAAATTTCAAAAATGGATATAGTACCTTTTACCTCCAGCATATAGAAATGTCATTGTATGCATATAGCAGAAATTATATGATCCAGATGTCTTGGCCCATGCTTTAAGTACTCAATGTCTCCCTTCCTTTAACGTGATAAATATGACACTGAATATTAGGCAGAGGAAGAAATAAAGTTTGTCATGCTTGTACAGTATTCTAGATTCTGTGTAATAAATAGATTCTTAAATTCATAAAAATTGCTTTGGTAATTCATTCTGCTGTTTGAAATGCAATTAAACTCATTCCAGAGAGAGATTTTATATTATATTGATATTTAGAATGTTTTAAAACTCAATTTTTCTCGTGTTTTTTAAGTTATATCCTTTATAATGCATTATTATATTTTTGAATGATTCCGAGAAGAATTTTGCTATCACGATAGATTTCATTTGATATAAGGAAATGATTTTTTTCATAGATGACTTATTTAATTTTTTTAGTAAAGATTATTCTAATTTTCATATTTATAATTCTAGGGGACATTATAGAGATTGAATAACTGATACCATTTCATTCCATACTTTTGCCAGCATCAAATGTAATTAAATCAGATTTAGAACATCTTGCTGTCTTTAGAATAAATCGTACTAGTTTTATAAGATATATATTGATTATTGCTCTTTATATATATATATTGATTATTGCTCTTTTTAATTAATTCAATTGTTAATAATTACGCCATCATTGGACAGGGATAACATTGGATTTAAAAATCAAATCTCACCACAAATGTGTACTAGACATATATCGAGTTTAGCCTATACATTATTGACACTTAAGATAAATTACTATTTTCTTTATGAGGCTTAGGGGAATTTAAAGTACTAATAAATCTTAAGTGAAAAATGAATTTACTTCATTTTTTTTTTTTTCATAATTAGTAATTCTATTTCAGAAATTAAAAGCAAACAGAAAATCTATCTCTCTTTTAGCAAAATGTTGGATAGAAATAGTTCCAAAATTCGTTGATTTGCCTTTTGTTACAATTGATGTTATAAGCCAGCGAAACTACCGACTGCAGCTTTATCCTGTAATATTAATCGATTACTCTTTATGTATCAGTACGACAAGCTCTCTTTAATCCGCCCGTTTGGGACCACAGCAATACCAGATTAGCAGTTTTGCCGAATTATCGAGTTTCGGTATATTTTAACTGGGGATAAAATAAATAAATCACTTACGATAAAAAAAAATTTTTTAACGACTCAAACACGCACTAAACGTGATTATTTACATTCTGAACCTGTATATAAATAACCAACAAAGCAATTCGTTATTCTGGCAACCACGGAATTAAATTTAAAACCTTGAACATTATAATTTAATTAAAGATTCTTGTATTGATAGAAACACATATCACGATAGAAAAGTTAATACTGTACAATGATAACTTAACAAGTTGTGACGAGCTAATCCCGTACTTACGCTCATTAGCTTTATTAACACTTGTGAAGCACCTGGTAGACTTCGATAACATTTTATTGTGCAATTCACTATACGTACACAGTTTTAATGCCGTACAAACGTAATATGTAATCCACTAGCAAATAAGAAGTACTGAACTAACATGAAAAATGGCTGTTACCATAAATACTGAACGAAATTGCGAGAAGCTCTGTGTCACGACCTGGTGATCAAGGTCAATAAACACCTGAATCCTCTCGAAAAAAATCCGAAAGCGAACGGCTTAATTGGTTCCGTATTATAGATTAAATAGTGCTTACTGTATTATTGATGAACGAATTTCTTTGTGTATATCTAAAAAACTACTATGTACGGTTCGGTAGGATAAAGTTTTAAATATTGCCTAAGAATTAACCGCAATATCTCGATGAAATTTATTCAGCATATTTATTTATTCTAATGTACATTTTATTGCAAATTATAGATATCCATGGATATTTATTTAGTTTCAGGAAGTTGTAGATTGAATTAACCCACAGTAACGTAAAGTTTTAATTATTATCTCGTGATATCGTTAAGTCTAAATCATTACCAGAAAAATAATCTCGAGCGGAAACTTAATTTTTATTTGATATTCTCATAACTTTGTTTCCATTTCATAGTCACCACCCAGAGTTGCACGTTTATCCTAGAGTTTCTTGACTTTTCGAAGGCCATCATTATTGAACTCAGGAAAGGGAACTCACTATTCTCTATATCACATGTAAATTCAATTTATGGCTTCGTGAAATAGAGCAAATCAATATTAACGGTTGTAATTTACGACGTTACGTGTACAAGGATCAATTAATATGCGGAATAAATTTTATCCAGATGCCTTTGTTAAGTTTTTAGTCCGAAATTCGAAAGCGAACGGCTTGGGAAGAATGTGCCGAATACTCTGAACCGTCGAATGCAGTATTAAAGAGCGCTTACTGTAGTACTAAGATAGATCAACAGATTAAAACAACCACCAATAAAGAAAAAATCTTGAAATTGATCGAGTTGGCAAAAATACATTTAGATTCAAAACAAAGCAATTAAACATAGATACATTTCAACCTAAGCTCTAAACGTCCGCATGCTTAACACAGTGTATTATTAATGACTTTTTCTGACCCCCTGTGAGCGATTTAATTGAAAAGAGATCACAACGCCCGCTCGCTGACAGACAGGTCATTAAACATGTAACTTTCTTACTGGCCTTCTATTAAGCGAGTAGGCTTGTAAAAGCGAATTGATTGACCCGCGTACACGAGTCAGACCACTGGCTTCGTAATCGAGACACCTGTACTCCGGCGCGCAGGTGAACAGTTTAGGTGTAATTGACTCGTATCGAGTGAGAGCAGCTGTTTGTGGATATATTTGTTACTGGGTCGTGCCGATTTTTCAGTTGCAGTAAATGTTGGGAGAAGAGGTGAATGGGTCATTTAGAATTTATTCACAAAAAATAACATTTTTAAATCAGACAAAATCATTTTAAACTTTTAATGTATGAAGCAATATTTTTAAAATAGGATATTTCTAACGAAACCAATGGATTAGCGCAAAGTTTACAAAGCTTTCAAATACATTTTAGAATTACCCATCCGGAATCAGGTTTTGAAAATTGTACTTTTTTTATTTGTGTATTTAATTTGAATACTCATTATATCTGTATGCAAAAAGCACTGTGTCTGCATTTGAAATTTTACAGGAAAGCAGTTTAAAGGGAGTTTTGTGTGTGTCTTTATTTACAAACATTTACCAGTTAGTAAAAAATTTTCAATAAACCCTTGTACATTTTATTCTTTGGACTACAGGTGTTTAAATTATACCTTTTTAAACCATATTATTTTTTCAAAAATTTGTTGATTACTATTTTTAAAAAAGGAACATAGAGTTCTTTACTTGCGGCAGATTTTTTTAGAAGAACTAAATACTCCGATTTAATATAGAAAAATGCTGTAAAAATTGAATCGAATCATAGTTATAGTTCTTGATTTGAGTCATAGTTCGAAATCGAATCATAGTTAGAATGGTTTAATATTATTTTATTACAGAAATTTTTATTCAGTGAAAATCAGTTTGAAGAAATATGTGAATAAATGCTACATTTTGAGAATGAGAAAACTGATGCTTAAGAATGTATAAAATTCTTAAATCCCAATCTCAACAATGACGTAAAAGTTAAATTCTTGTTTCTTGATTCATAAATAAGCCCTTCGTGTTCATGAAGCATTTACTATTTATTTATAATGCAGCGACTCTCTTCAACAACAACGCCAGAAGTTAAAACACTTTACTAACTGGCCAAAGAGAGACGTGTTTTTTCTGCCTAGTCGGTTAAGGCACAGCGAAAAACGATTGGTCAATTTCATTCTTCCTACCCACTGGACCAGGGTTCGAAACAACTACTGCCGCATCAAGGTCATCGACTCTTTCTCCCTCCTCGAGGTCGAAAATCTCCCGCTGCCATATATTGACAACGAAAGATATTTCATTCGCTCTTGCAAACACGCAAAATATAAAGTGTACCATTTGTCATTGCTATTTATAAGCCGCCACAGCGATGCTATCTAATAATAATAATAATGTTTGCATTTTTAAGAAATGGAGATAGTCTCAAGAAATATGGTTACGAAGGTATTTCATTAAGATATTTTAATGTATTAGTAAAGTTTCTAACAAAATGTTCGTTATAAAAGTAATATTTTAGAGTGAGTATAAACTTCACCTGTAAAGAATTTGAATGTGGCTTCAAGCAGCAATAGTATTTAATTATAAGAAAATTTAAGAGTTTGAGCAATAAATTTAGACGCATTTCCTCATTTCTGTGTTCATCCGTTTCGTCAAATAGTAATTTGCTTAAAAACTTGCAATTCATGACTGTTTCCACGTTACTTCAAAGAATAGGTTCCGAACTCTGAACACTTCTTTTCAATTCAAATAGAAAATTATTGAAACATTAATATTGTAGTATGACTTCGTTATCCTACAGAGAGTAGCGTGTTTTACTATGCTACTAATTTCTGACTCAAACGCTTCATTTTTTTCTGGGGCGAAAAAAGTATTACATGCTTCGTCTCCTATACTGTGATGCTAAATACAATTTTGAATTCGCATGTGAAAGAATTTTTATGAGTGTGTGTATCTATGAAATATTTCTACATTTTAAACGTCTTGTATAATAAACAGATATTTGTGATGTAACGTTACGAGTTTACAAACAAATTATGACTTTTTTTTCTGTCTGAAAATGTGTGCTGAGTTCAACTCAAGCATATTAACATTGAACGAAAACAGCCTAACTATTATAAATTTCTTCACATCACTTCCATTTACTTCTAATACCTCTTTACTCACTCTATACATTGACCTTGGTCATGAGAAGAGTATCACTTTCTTTGATACAAATGTGTACTGAAAGCAACTTACCGGCCGGCACAACAACCCTTCGATCGCCCCCCTTGCCTTTACTGCTCGTTGTATCCACCTGGTGGTTACTTCGAGTCGAAGACGTCGAAGAGGAGGAGGAATTGACGGGTGGAGGAGACGACGACCTTGGAGCCACATCCACACCTGGATGCTGTCCCTGGCTGTTGTTCGTGTTGGCGGTACTGTTGCCATTCAGAACATTAGGTACCACCTCCCCTTGTTGTTTGGGTATTTCCGTACCCCCCACGTATGAACCCGGAAACAAAGCAGGGGGGTTGCTGAAGGCACTGGCACCCAGATATCTGTTTAAAATGAAACGACACAAATTTCAATAACTGCACGAAATTTATTTTGATGATTATAGTAAACATTGAAAATATATACTAGTCAATATTATTCAATTGTTACATTAAATCTAATATGAAGACTTAAAACATTGCCATAACCTTATTTGTTATAATATTAAATATGAAGGCTCTACGTTGCATTTAATTTGTTTGTGCTTGATATATCTTTTTGTTCAAAGTCAATGAATTTTACTGCGGATTTGTTGCTCAGTGACTTCGAATGCGTCAGTGAAATAAAACTGTTGTGCGAGGGTAAATAAAATTCTGAAGTTAACTGAGTGTTTTCACGGGAATAAACGAAAATTGGAGATGAATAAGTCATAATTTGTATAATGATGTCGAAATAAGAGTATTCATCTCTTTTCCACTCATTCGAGTGTCGTGCAGCAAAAATGTCACCCGTAGAAGTAGATGAGGTGGTTTCTCAGATTCTTTTATCTTCCATCTGGTTGAAAAGTAAATAGGGGACTGAGCGTTAGATCTGCATTTATCCAGAAGGGAATTTAAAATTATGAAAAAAAGAAATTAAGTTACTTTAAAGGTATAAATTAAAACATTATTATTAATACTTAAACAATTCAATACTTTAAAGTTAAAAATTTAATGAGAGAATTTAAGTATTATTATAAGTGGAAATTATATTGCTCTCATGAGATATCTGTGTTCCAGTTCTATATATTATTTGCTTCATATTGAACTTTAATACTGTGTGCTTATTGATATACAAAAATTCAAAAAACCTCATCTTATTAATTTTAAAGAGAAGCATAAATTTTAAATCTAAATTTTAATTTGAAAGGCATTGAGAGTATTAATTTCTAAATCAAGGCTTTATACTAGAAATAGTCAGAAGGGTAGAGAAAGGAGGGAAACTTGACCAATCAGGAAGAAGAAGCTTATAATCTGAGTTGGGAAGAATTTTGGGATATAAGAATTTTATCTTGACTCGGAGAAAGAAATTGTTTATTATTGATGCACTAAAAAGCAATACGAGGACCATTGGTAGAATTTCGAAAGGGATTGAGCTTACCCAAAGGGTTTAGAGCTGCAAACCGCCCCCCCCCCAAAAAAAAAGACAATTACCCCCCCGCACACAGCATTTATTGACAAAAAGAATTTTTTTTTTCCAACAATAAAGTGCAAGACATAACAATATATGCTTCAACAAGGAACATAACAGATATTGCATAACAATGTGATTACAGAGCGTTACGTCATAGTTCTTATACTTCCCATTTTCATTTTTTAAATGCATATCAATCTGTATTCCCTTGTCGTCACCTCTTCCTGACAACAACGGATACTGACACTGTCTCTCGTCCACAGTCAGTCTGCCCGGCCACGGCCGGCACAGCGTTGGCATAAGGTATGCACACAAAAAGAAAAATTGAAATATTCAGAAATGTAATCAAAAATTGAAACAATAGGGAATTTTTTTGAGCAAATCAGGGTTTGAATCCACGGTTCGACGAAAACAACTCCGAACGCGAGTCTGCGACCAAGATACCTAGGCTACCTCACCATGCGACTCGAAGAAGACGAGAGCGAGAAATCTGAATGTGGCCGCACACACAGATGCACCTCTTTATGAATGTATCATTGAAAACAGGCACTCTTCTGTGGTGGGAAGGAGTCAAACTAGTGGACATCTGCTGTCCTGCTAGACCAGTGGTTCCTAACTTTATTATTATTATTATTAACACTCCCTTTTTTAGATTTTTTAAAAAAATGTTCGTGACTCGGGGGGCCCCCCCCCCACACTCATTTATCCATTAGCCATATTATTTTGTATGAAAATTTTGAAATGCTTCATTTATTTATTTTTATACCGTATTTTTTAATATTCAAAAATACTTGTGTTAAAGTCGAAAGTTTGAATTTCTCGGCTTGGTTGAAAGACAATCTATCACTTCTACACATTTCTTCGAGAGGCAATGGAATGTCGCAATCGCTCTGTGGACAACCCAGTTAGCATGCCCCAGTCGGATTTCGTTAGGTATAGAGAGAAGTGCTTACGCCAGCCGCCCACTGATTACGTCGCCTACCTCGCGCGTAAGCATGCTTAAATAAATTATTAACATTTAACACCTACCGTTCAATTTTTAAAACTGTGTCCACGATAGACAAGTGGTCTTGGTCGCGGATCCACTGCCTGCGTTGTATTTGTCAAATCTTATATTCAAGCCCTGGTGCTACTAAAAACCTGCCGTGTAGCGTGGATGACTCTCATTAAATTTGGTCGAGGTTCTAAGTCCTCCCAATGGTGTAGTGTTGGAGTTTGGAGTGGGAAGTGAGACCTCAGATGTCGCCCTTGTCACTTGACAGATGTTCAAAATTACGAGGTCCGTTGCTTTAGTCCTGGTGTTGCTTCTTATTGCGACGTTAATAATCAATCATAATCACGTTTTTAAAATTTAATTTTGATTCTTAAAATTGATAACCGTTGATTCCCTAAAAAAGCCAAGACGACCTCTTTGTGAGTCGTGACCAATGTCTGTCTAACCAATGTGCTAAACAAACTGAAACTTGTATAAGCGACACGGGAGACTGTCTACGATATGCTATACGATATATAACAGTCCTCGTACAACAAGAGCAACAGTAAGCATTTATCGAAAGCTTGACATGGAGTGGCTTTCCCACTCTACCTACAGCCTTGATCTGGTACTATTGAGTTCGGCCACTTAAAGGAGGTGTTGTGTGGTTATCGATTTAGGTCAATGATGAGGTCCAACATGTAGTGCAGACGGACGTAGTTCTGTGAACAGCCAAACTCTTCTTCGCTGACAGGATAAAAAAACATTCGATACCAAAAGTGTATAGCCGTTTTAGGGACATAAGTGGAAAACGATATATATTTTTTCTTATGAAGAAATGAAGGTGTTAATGGGAAAATTGTCATTATATTTTCACTTTCTCTTATGTCAAAGAAATTTAAGTACGGGTCATGCAAGAACGAATACTAGGTAGTATATTTTTCAAGCTGAATTTCTGTAAACTGATGTATTTTCAAATTTCAAAGAAATATGAATATTTTTTTAAAGGATTAGATAAAAAATTTCTTGAACGGAAGTTATCTCTGGTAAAGAAATTATATTTAATTGAGCTGATATGTAAGAATCGGATAATTAGTTCTTATGCTTCATAAATGGCAACAAAAACAGAAGAAATCATACTTAACTTCAAAAAATTAATTTATGTTTTTTCGAAATTTTAAATACACGGAGATCGTTACTTATTAAATCATGCATCTAATTAATGAAGTCTTAAGAAATTTTTTTTTATTTATAATTAATACAAAACCCTTCCTGGATCTTGAAATATCATTTAAGAGAGTCTAAAACCTAAAAATTAATCATTAGCATTTCACATTATTATAAAATCAAAGTGGTTATTATAAAGTTTTAAAAATGGTATTTCATTTAAAGTATTATATCACAGAAAACTGATTTTAAAGTAGGAAACAGATGGATATGGAAACGTTTTGGTTCTGATTGAAAATCAGAAGAAAAAAAAGTAATTAATTAATCTGCCACAATAGATTGTTGAGTTCTTGCATTTGTATTTCTAAAAGTATGAGAAATATTTGATGAGGATAAGCAAATTGTTTTAAGAAGAAATAACAAAGCTTCTTAACGATATAAGACTTTTTCTGAAGGATTAATTTAAATACGAGTAGTTCTGGATTATTTTTCTGAATGAAAGAGAAAATCATTTTGTTTCTAGATTGTGATTTACCTTGAAGAAATAACTGCTTGAGCACTGTTACATTTTAAGTTGAAAAAAATTACTGACATCTGAATGTAAAATTCTATTTTGCATAAGGCTAATTTTAAAATAATACTTGTTGTTACTATTAGAAAGCTAAATATTTTTTTTTTTTTTTTGATTTTTTTGAGAGGAGGAATAGCTAAATTATTCATACGGATAAAACTTAACACGCTTGAAGGCAAACATAGGGTATTGTGAGAAAACGATGCTTGATAATCCTACTGGAAAGAATGCATTTTATTTGAAGCTTTGTAGCCGTACCTGTTCCTGAAGGTAGCTGCTAGGGCGCTGTTGAACCCTCCCGGGTCCAGGACCCTGTTGGCATCTGGAGGCGCAGCCGCCGCCTTGACACTGTTGTCTTCGGAGGCCATGTAGCACCTCCTGGCGGCGAAACGGTATGCGCATCCGGCCGCCCATTCTTCCGTGTTGCTGAGGCACTCCTCGATCTTGACCTGTACCGAGGACGGGGGCTGACCGCCGCATGAGGGGTGATGGCCGGCCGAGGAACGTCGGGTGGTCAGATCGCTCACCTGGGCCAGCCCGAATGAGCAGCTGTTGGTGGCCGCGTCGTACATCGGTAACTATCTCATCTGGGTCCTAGAATTTGTACAGAAAAAAAAAATAGGACAGATTGATTGCAACGATGATCTTCGTAATGAAATAAAATTATTTTGTTATAAAATGTTATATATATGTAAATGTTTTGTTATATGTATCGAATGTGCTACCTCATTGCTTATATAGATTCTTCATTTCCATTCAGTATAAATTTATTAAGGCCTTCGGGGGGAAGAATGGATTTGGACCAACGCCTTCTCTTTGTGAAGAAAGCCCTTTGCTCTGGGTATGTTATTTATTAAATATCAAGATATCAACAACAAGTGACTAAGTTTCTTCCAGATATAGTTTTTTTTTTCTTTTTTTTCCCCTTCTTCTTTCTTCCTTTCTCTTTTTACATATGTTATATATATACATAGGCATATATATCTCATAATATATATTTTTTCATCCCATTCTCAAAATAAATACAGTGACAAAGAAAAAAAAAAGCTCAAGTATTTTATATTTATTTTAGATATAAAAGGGGTTCGGTGTCATACTTTAGGTTACTTACAACATTTAGGTAGACTTAAAAGCATTTTGTTAATATTTTCCTTAAAAACCCTATTTTTATTAGGCGATACTGCAGCAGTATGTATGATGCGTATCTCTTCAAGTTAAAGTAATTAACTTTCTTTTTATTTCGTCTCACTTTATATTTTCTTTTTTTAAAATTAGAATAATGAAAGAAAAAGTGCCCCCCCCCCCATATTCAGAAAAACATGCTTTATCTTTCTATCTACTTAATTATTTAATACTGTTAAATTACGATATTCTGGAATATAATTATAACTTTTTGTAAAATCGATAAATCTTGATTCAAATTGCTTTTTTCCTTAAAGTTTCTTCTCCTAAAAAGCAATTCTTAAACTAGGGATTTTTTGTAAAAATTAGAAGACCCTTATACAAATTCGTGGAATTATGAGTCATATTTTCATTTATTTTCCCATTTAGAATATCATTTAGTAAAAATTATCTTTCATTTATTATTAAAATTTAGAAACGTGTAATTAATGCGTGGTTTTTCATTTTGTCTGGTGAAGATAGCTGTCAATTTATCATTATAATGTAGGAGACAAATTGTCTTAATTTTGTATGGGAAGTAATAAGATTTGTTCAAATATAATTGAGTAGAACAACAAAATATTATCCTCTTTATATTCAAATGGACTCAAAATATCATACTAATTTTGGAGCATTTTTCAATTTAGAAAAAGATTTTGGAACCCGTTCACCAATATTAAGGTAACTGAAATGCTTTGGGCAAAGAAAAATGAAATTATTTTGAATTAAAGTTACATAATCCACTCTTTGTTTAAATTAAAAACAAGTGGGAGTCATATTTCAACATTGAGGTATCTGTATATTTGTATATCAGTTTACCAAAAAAGTCACATTAATAATAATAAATAATTATGTACAAGTCATTAATAATCAATAACGGTATTTATATTGTAAGAGAGTCGTATATTTACTTGTTAATTTGCATTATGTATAAAGTCTACTGCATTTATAACTTTAAAAATATGATGTATACTTGCAAACATAACATTCTATACACTAAACATTATTTTGGTTTTAACAATTAAACGGAATAAAAATTTAGAATTTCTAAAATTTTACGATTCAAATTTCCCAAAATTTTTATTCAAGTATTGCGCAATACCAAAAATTTGCAGGTGTTTATTTGAGAAGAGTTAAGTTCACTGTATATGTCGAAATAACCTCATTTCATATAATGTGCAAAATATCAATACTACGGATAACACAAATTTTGAGGAGATTGGTCCAGAATCCTAAGTACAAATTTTTTTTTTATGGCAAGGGACATGTTTTAACAATTTTAAAATTCAATTCTCGAGCATTCTGGCATCACATTCTCACAAATAGTACATCTAAAGAATCGAGAAAAACGCTTTCTACCTTTCAACTGCAAAATTTGAAGCAATTAAGTGTCTCAATACCTTGAGCGAAAACACCATTTTCAATGTTTAAAAATTGATTCAAAAGGTACCTTAAAAACCAAACTAATCCCCGAATTTCCTTATTCTGCTCATAAACCGAACACGCTCTGAAGAATAAATCAGCGAACAGTTAATACATCATCTTCGGAGCTAATTTTTTTTGGAAGTGAGATTTCGTTCGCGACTCTCAAAGTGTGGCAAGGAAATAAATTGGCGGAGAAATGCGTTATTTACTCGCAACAAATTTACGCAGACAGCTCATCTGTTAGGGAGAGAAAGCTGAAAGGAGGCCCCCTTAAGTGATGATGATGACGACTCCAGAGCGAAATGGGAGTCTTCTTTTCATTCACAAATAAGTTGTCGGGAGTAAGAGAAGAATCTCTGAAAAGAGTGAATTGAAAATTGCGAGAGTGAAAACGGAGACTTTTTTTCTTTCTCCCTCTCTCTCTCTCACACACACACTTTTTCTATTGAATCGAGGCTATTTAACTCAAATTGTTGCATACAGTATGATGTGTTCTATTCAGAATATTTACTGTGGGACTGCGCTAGAGAACTGTTGGAATGAGATGCTGAAATCGCTAAGGTGCATAGTGGTTGTCCATTATTACCGTCTGATGGCTTCTCCCGCGAATTTGTAAGTAAACTGCTTCGTAAAAAATGCTTCTTTTTTTTATTATCGTTTTGATGGAAATTGAAAATAGATGCGTGCATTTGAAAATTTCGAAAAAGATAACGATAAACTGTTAGCGAGACTCATTTTTAATTTACCGCAAACATTTTAATATATAAGCAGATACAAATGAAAACATTAAATAAGTTTGATAAATTTAAAAAAAAGACTCGTACATTAAATATTTAATGATGATGTTAGAAGTGATAATGATACAATGAAAATAACAGTTTTGAAAGGATAACGATATAAATATTGTAGTGTATATGTTATTCTTAAGGAAACAATGCAATTTAGTTACAGTTTGTTATAAGTAATGACGATTAAGACAATGTTATTACGAATTTAGATGAACTTTTTAAGGAATATTTAAGCAAGCTGTTTCAATAAAAGGAAAATTGCGATTTATTAGATGAGAAATCAACTGTCAAATATGAGTTTCAAGCATTTCTTTTAAATATCTTTGACGTTGTAACTAATAAAGTTTTAATCAGCAATTTTGAGTTGTGTTTAACAATATATATATATATATATGCGTGTTTATGGATAATTTACCATAATAGTAAAAATATATTCATTTACTTCATATATAACATGATTTTTTTTAAAAAAATGGAATCAAGGTACAATGATTTGTATGCGTAAATATGACCTCCTGATATTTAATAAAATTTCATACTTAACAAAAATAATAAATCTAAGTTAAGTTTACATTAAAATATCTTTATTGAATAGTTTTTATCTGGATGTGTGATAAAAAAAACTGATCCTAATTCCTTCGCTCGCAAAAATTATTTAGAGTTTTACCTGTTAAAATTTAAATAGCGAATGAAAACTATTATTTTTAACATAGGACCTTTTAAGAAAATAAAATTTCAAAATAAAAGTTGCTATGAGTAGTTAATTTTAAGGGGAAGAAAAACATAACTTTTTTTTTTTTTTTTTAAAGAAAAACGTGAAATTAATATTTTAATAGTAGAAGCTAATACATTTCAGTGCTTCTAGTTAAGAAATAATGCTTGTATTACGAATTTAATTCAAGTAACTATTAGAATATTAACGAGACAAGAATCCTAATTCATCTACAATTTTATTTTAATTTATAACTTCATTTTGTGAGGCTTTTATTCTAACTTTAATTTTTAATGTGAAACGTCTCGTTAATCATACTCCCTACATCAGTTTAAACTCTGTATGCGTAATATTAAACATTTGAATAAATGTAAACATACCGTTTGTAATGAAAACGAAATGCAAATATAAATTTTTCATTGATTTGCCACCAGAAAAATTGCTTGGTGGAATGTTACTTTTCCCTTAAATTTTAAAGAACTAAATTTAGTGAAACTTCTTTGACTTTTTAATTTCGTTTTCTTTAAGAGTAATGATTATTTTGCTGGGAGATTTGATAAATTTTATAGTTTAATTTATTATTAATTAAAGAAATCGTTTTATTAGGATTACATTCATGTTTGATTTCCATATTTAAAATTTTAATGTAGTGTAAATCAATTTTACTGATCTAGTAGTAAATGATGATGTATATCGTAATCTACATTTGTAACGTATGCTATTTTCAAACCTTTGGAACGGAAATTGTTGAAACGCAATTTAGGATTTAAAAAATTAAACTTGTCTTCATTATAAGTTCTTCTGACGATCAATGCAATAGAAATTACTTTTAATTAAACTTTTTAAATACAAATTTACAATTCAATATGTAGTTATAACCACATGATACGTTTAAAACTAAACTGTACAATATCCCTTTAGAATATAAACAGGTAAATTTATCTTATTGTTATATTAAATAGACAGAAACAATAATATAGATTATGATCGAATCTTTTTTATTTGTATAACTTACAAGAGAATATTAGCTATGAATAATCAAATTTCTATCTTGAACAATTAGATATCATATAATGTCAAAAGCTCCCCTTTTCTTTCTGAAAAACATTAAACAAACAACTGATTTTTTTTTTATCCAGAAGAAAAAAGTGTATTGTACAAACAAATCTGATATTAATTACAGTTTATATGCATGCTAATTGGTATATACACTGCATATTAATTAACTATCAATATGCTGTGAAAAATTTGGTACCTCTGACAAAATTATAATGTTCCAATTTTAATTGTTTTCCTGTTATTATCTAGCGCTTAATAAATTTATATACTTATAAACCTAAATATATTTTACTCATATATAAAGTTCTCTCGCATTCACTAAAAAGCTTTTGGGCCAACCTCTCGTAATCAATACAAAAATCAGTCCCAGTAGTGATAATAAATGTATAGAAGCTTTGTATAATATACTAATAAAAGTCAGCGATTTTAATAATTTTTTTTATTTTCCTGTGGAAAAGTGGATTGTCATGTTGCTTATCTGTTTTTGTTTTGATTCGTAAATTAAGTTTCCCCTTTATGAACAGAAAGTGCAGATATCAAAGGAAAAGTATGTACATAATTTATCGAGTTACTAGTAAAAACAAAGTAAAATATTTGTGACGTAATTCTTTTCTCATTAAACTCCACAGCCATCTTAAAGTCTATTTAAATAATCACTAAGTTCAAACTCCAAATGAAAATACGTTAGAGGAAGACAACATAATTTATTATCTGTCAATACCAAAATGTACAAGATTGATCGCTCTCGAATCCCTCTTAACTCGGTTAATCATAGTTTATATTAAAATAATTAAGTCTTAGCTTACCAAATCCCTCATTCCAATTCATTCACTTCTAAGTTATTATATGTTCAACTCTTGTTATTCGAACTAAGAATCACTTCTACTTAATTTCAATACTAACAATTAATTACGATGATTCTGTCAAATTTACAAATATTTATCAACCTGTCGTTACCTTCTATCTCCCTTATTTTCCCATTCAATCCTATTTCGCTTATGTAAAACAGTCGATTCACTTAACTTCCTATCTTCATATAATTTACCTAATAACATTTAATTTGGTTGGCAAGACGCTGCTATTTTATGCAAAACAAATTACCTTAAGGTCCCCGAGGTTAGAGAAGAGAAAATTGCGAAGAGTCCAACGTTACAAAATTACATTTAACAATTTGAGATTAAAATTCGAAATTTATCAATCGCTGAGCCAGTACACCGGTATATTGGTAAAGCAATTTCTAATTCCTAGTCTCCATTTCTGCGCCATCGTTTCTAGTCCATACGACAGTTAACTTCCATCTCTAAGCTTCGCATCTATCAATATCCAAACGACCAAACCAACAGTCATGCACTGTTTCGAAATCCTGTACGATCGAATCCTCAGCAGTTAAAACACAGTCAAACACCGGAATCTTTTCGAAATCGGAACAAAAAAGTAATAAAAAAAAAGGAGAGGCTAAGGAAATCGGCAGGAAAACCCCGTTCGTCGCGTGATCTCTCTTCCCCCCGTCCTCCACGATTCGAACACCTTTGGATCCGGAAAGCGACCGGACCTGGGACTGTTCCTTCCCGGACGGAACAGGGTGGGGCCCATTGACATGCACTTGTTGGTGGACACAACTTTTCCTTTTCCGATCCGGAGATGGAGCTTCCAGATAAGTTTCTCCGTCTGCCCTCCTGAAGCCGAACTCTCACTCACATGCTGGTGCGCCTTGAAGGGGACTCCTCTGGATTACTCTCCGACGAGGAACAGGTGAGGGTGTTTCATATATTCGTTTGGTCAAGGCTTTCGATATAATTCTAATACGTTATTCGGGACGCAGTATTTTCGGATTATGCTATCTATATTTTATTTTGTATTCCCCGTAATTATTGATACTATATATTTATAATGTCTGTGCTGAGTTCATAACTTTGGAGAAATCTATCTTTTAAATTTTAGAAAATGTTGGGATAATTTACAATGAAAGTACTTTTTTAAAACATAGTGTAATGAGTGTAAATCGCTTGTAAAACTGGTAGATTAGGCTTTTTATTTAATTTCGAAATTGTAGCGGAATTTTCGAATTTTATCCAGCTTTTCGGCAACAAGTAAGGAATTGGTGATTTTCCCCCCGAGCGTGCAAAGATTTCATCCCAAACATTAAAGGCATCAGTGCATCATAAAATGCACAGGGCGTGAAATTACTATCTTCATTTCTCCTACTACTTCAGAGGCATTATACATTATAAACTGTATTCCGTTAAGTAATTGGAATGTAAAATATATTTTTTTATACCTATAGTCATACAACGAAGAAATTTTGATGAATTTTATAATGATATTCAAAATTATTCAAACATGACAGAATTCATGTCTCAGAGATCTTTGAATTATGTATATTCTATATAATTATATTTTTGTCTTTAAAGAGCATTTAGCATGGAATCTTTCAAAGAATGTGCTCATTAGAAATGCGGAATGTGTTTAGAACAAAATAGTTTTTATGATAATGTATCTATTTTTCAGAATATTATTCCTTCTTTTTCCACTAATCGCTACAAAAGTTAGTTTATTTTAGGAAAAATAGGAAAAAGTAGTACGCAGAAATTCAAAGCAATATCTCCACAGTTTTACGGATTACCTACTTATTGCATTAGATAATTACTAATTTCATTTACCGTATGTAAGCGCTGTGAAAACAAAACAATATTAATAGAAATATACATTTAAAAAAGTTAATTTCATAAACTCATTGTTGTGTATATCTAATACCTGTCATTTTAAGGTAAATGAAATTCTAAAATGCTTCCAATGAGGCACATTTCTTTTATTCTACAAATATAAAATAGAGGGTGCTTCGCTGGTATCGCAATTGTATTATTATTTATGAGAATTTAACACATAATGTTTGGTAACTGAACAATGAAATCGCAAACTCTTGCGCGTGAAAAATATCTGTAATTGCGTTTTTCTCAAAATGTGTCTTTTAGGATTCTTGTACACTTTTTGTTGAAAATCTACTTTATCCATAATGCTAAAATATCCCACATTATAAAATGATATAATTTCCTACGTAGCGAAAATAATTTTTTTTCTATTAAACACTTACAAATTTTAGTATTGCTCAGTATTTGAATAAAAATTCAGGAAAATTTGAATTTTAAAATTTTATGTATTATATTTCAATTTTGAAATAATAATTGTCTTCAGTGTATAGAATTTTACATTTATAAGTAAATTTTTAAAGCTATAAATACAGTGGACTTTTTGTAACATGTACCTAAAGCTAAACACACGACTTAAAATGTAAATACTGCTATAATCTATTAATAGCTAAAATACAATTATTTATATTTATAAGTGCAAAATAAAATTATTTATATTCTTCTTTGCAAATCTGCAAACATTTCAAGTTAAGAGACGACATACACTGCTTTTAATTTAAAAAATGAATATTTAAACTTGACATAAAATGCGCTCATTTGTCTTTGTCGCTGACACACATCTAAGCTACTTTAAACACGTTTGTTATGTATATTTTATAGACTTCATTTCTTTTAACTCAGTCATGTTTAAAAAAAAAAAAGAACTAGACAATTCATATTTGCTTTGAAAATCAGTATATATTTTCCTTGACTTATGACCTGTGGGACTTACGATCATAAAAATTAAAGAAATAAAAAAAAATAGTAAATAAGGGATTTTTATAATACGTTATTTCAGTTTGTATTTGTATTTATAATGTAGGTATAATTAAGTATACATTATGTATGTATTTTTCGTGATACTATATGTGCACAGATTGAATTTTTGTGTTTTTTGAATACTTTTTATAACTAGTTTGAATAAAAATAATGGCGAAAAATATAAATCTTATTTACGACCTGTTTGTTGGAATGAAAATCAGTTGTAAGAACCTGTACGTAATTTTTAATGCTGAATGTTTAAAATATAAAGGACTTAACTATTTTTAAATTACAATATATTTTGCAAGTTTTTTTTACTAGTGCCGATCAAAATATTCTAGAAAATAATTTTTTATTGTAAATGCTATAAATATACGTATAAACACGGCCTTTTTTATGCATATCTTGATTTATAAATCTAATAAAAGATAACTTTACTTTTTGAACCTCATGCTCTTTACAATTAATTAAATGAATTTCGCAGTTTAGGTTTACTTTTAAAACAATGACAAACAAGTGATCATTTTACTTTGAATGCAAAATATACAAATATTTTTCATATTAAGTTAAATCAGCTGGATACCCTAACTATTACTTTTCATTAAATTGTTTGTGATGAAATTTTTCATAACAAAACAAATTATGGTTTGAAAAACCGTTTAGAGACTTTCTAATTATTTATTAGAGGATTTTCAGGAGAAACTGCTTAAGAATTTTCAGTTTTTTAATTGTGATCATCGGCAATTTTCTGTTCACAAATTTAAATGAATCAATGTTGGATAAAACTTAGAAGATTTTATGAAATTAGAAATAAGCAACATTTATAATATAGATAAAGTTATTACATGTTTTAATCTAACTGTCCTACAAATTTCGTTTTTTATTGTTAAAATAATTTATCGCCCCAACTTTATATTATGCGTTAATATATGGAAGCGAATTATTAATGATCTGCATAATTATTTTGTGTGAAATGAATTGTTTAACTCTGACTCAAGTTGAAATCTACTCTTCATAAACTAAACAGCAAATAAAAAGTATAAATATACATCGCAATTTAAAGAAATTTAAATACTAGAAACTACACGTTAATCGTTATTTCAGATATAGCTTGAAATGACCTGTGCCAATTATGAAAAATGAATCAAAATGAAAGAAAATTAAAATTTCAAAATCAAATTCCTTATGCAAAGTTGTACTAAAGAAAGTACAACTAAAAAAAGCATTTTTTCGACTCTAAGGAGATGAAAACATTCAAGTTTTTACAAGCGCAAAATCCCGCACTATCACGGTTAATTTTTAAATGTCGTCCTTTGATGATAGCTTAATTTTTTTTCTCCTGCATGATGTTCACGAGAAACAGATGATCTAATAGCTCGTAAATTAGAATAGTAACAAAAATGTTTCTGTAGAGAATTACATTTCCGTTTAAAATCATTAATTATATTTTTGTGCTATTTAATTAATACTTTAAAAAATGCTTTGTAATTATTTCGAAGAAATTTACAAACACTATTATAGTTGATTTTATAATTTTGAGAGAGAGAAAAATATTACTATTGTGCTATTATAGTGCGGGTTGCATCGATGTTTGTTGTATTCATTGTATGCTTAGCCTGATGATAGTATTTTGTCTATGATATATTGAGATTTTTTTCTGAAATGGTGATTCATCGCGCGGTAGCTAATATAATTTTTATTTTTTGCCGCATAATATATAAACTTAAAGGTATCGTATTAAAGTCTGCAGTGTAAGCGGCTTTTGCAACTTATATAGGTAATGCTTATGTAGTAAGATGCGTATTTAGATTTATTTACAAAAACTAAAATTAAAACTATTGGCTTTATTTTTGACAATGTTCTATATTTCGCAAACGATTCTAATTTCTCATTTAGAGTGTTTTGCGAAGTGTAGAATAATGAAAGTAGTGGAAAAAATCCTACTTAAAAGATAGTCCAAAGAATTTTTTTACGGGCGTATTGAAACCTGAAGCATTTTCCAAGTTTTTTGTGTGTACGTACTGAGGATATAAAATAACTGTTTAATGCAAACGATTTCCCATATATTTTTAACAGGTATTGAAATGATGTAGGATTATCATTTATATAAAATTATTTTAAAGCACTATACAAAGTTCAGCCTTTTTAAGCAAATTTTAAAAAGAAATACGTTAAGTGGATGTTAAAAGACGCTGGCTTAACGATTCTAACGAAGATTATTAATCTTATTTCGAGTATAATATCTTACAAAATTTTTATAGCATATACAATAATAAAATGAAACTTATTTACTTTATATTTTGGAGTCGAAATCTATTTTTTTGAATTATGAAGGATTGGGAAGTCGAAAAAAATAATTGAAAAAATAATAATTAAATTGATTACAAAAATATGTATATGTATACAAGGTATAACAATTTACTATTTCAGAGTTAATAAATCATATCACGAATATTAATTTCAATGATTTTAATTGTTCTTTAATTTTAAAATGCTTGTTGAAAAATTAGACACAAATCTTCACTTGATCGAATAGAGAGAATTATTGTAATTTTTTATCATTATGTTACATTTTAAGAATGAAATTGTTAATTAGCTCATTATCAACTAACATTACTTCGCGTTTTCAGTCTTACTAAAATATATCTTGAATACACACAAAATGGTTGAAACCAATAAAATACTTTTAATTCTTAATATGATCGAAAAAAACTTGTTTTCAATTTTTTTTTATTCTACTTTTCATTTACCCCACAGTTGTATGACATAATAAATATTTGTTTAGAAATGTTTTCCTGCACAAAATATGTACGTTTTAAATAAGTAAATATTACCAAGTATTGTAGTGTTAAGGAGCAGTTTTAATGCTTGAAAATTGATATTAAAATTTATATTAAAAATTAAGTTTAGTTTATCTTCGAAGATTTAAAATAAACCAAGTTTATCTTAAATTAAAATATTTGCTTAGTGAATGTATATTACTGTCTAAATATGTTACTAAGAAAATTCTGTTTAAGTGATCAAAAATTTTAGTTTAACTAAATTGATAATGGTCAACAAAAAATTGCCTAAAATTAAACATTACATAATTTAAAAGAAAAGAAAATATTTTTTTAAATATCATTTTAAAAAAAAAGTCTCAATTGTTATTATCTAATCAATGGAAATGTGTGCTCTAGTTTGAGTACAATTTGTGAAAGAAATAACACTTAAATTAATTATTCCTTAACTGATTATTAACTTTAAAACAATTGCTTCGGAGTTAATAAGCTTCTAACGAAATTATTTATTCTTTTTGCATTTAGTTCATCATTCTATTATTCAATTCCCGCAAAATTTAAAATCTATTTACATCATCCTTATATTTTAAATAAAGGACATAAAAAAATGAAAACCACTATTAGTATAATGGAATTTATGTAAATTTGTATGAATTGTAAAAATGATTAAAGAATTATGTATATCAACAGATATAGTTATTTCCAACAACTATCTTTATGTATAAATAATATTTTAAGTTTCAAACACACACACATGTACTAGTTATTTTGTTAAAAGAAATTATTGAAACCTAAGTAACTTTTTTCATTAATGAACAAATTCCTAATTTTTTAAAAAGTTTTCTTTTAACGACATAATTTGTTTGACTTTTTTCGTTAAAAAATTAATTTTAGGTTTAAAATCGGTAGCAAAGTCAAGATATTCTAGTAAGATTTTCGAAGTAGTATTAACATAGATAGTGTTTATATGACACACACAACTGTAAATGTATTCAAAATTTTTAATTTCAATTAGAAATATTACTTAATCCCAAAAACTGAAAATATTTCAACTTTAAATTTTCTTAAATGACTTTAATCTAATAATCTTCTAATCAAATTAAGTGGTTGAAACAAAGTAACATATAAATTAATGTTTTATAAATACTGAGATTTAACCCCTCATTAAAAACGTAAATAAATACCCATGAAACATTATTTATTTTATGATTTTTTTTTTTCAAAAAAATTGTAATTTCTCGTATAAACATTGGTTAGTATAATAAGTAAAACTTTTAAATATAATGATTGAGAGAAACATAAGAAAAACGCAAATTCAAAAGACAAATATATTAACTTAAAACAATAAAAATTTATTTATTTTGTATTGTTCCTAAAGTAGTCGTTTTTAACTTGTATCAAAATTAAATGACTGCGAAGATATTTGAAGTACAATATTTCTTACGAACCAATGAAAATATTAAAACTATTGGCAATTACACCTATTATAGATAGGAGTAATAGTCAATAATTTTATAATATTTGATTAACATTGTTAATATTTGTATAATATTGTTTCATAATTATATCCTAAACTTGGATGCAAACGTCTATATTTTGGTCTTTTAATAAAATCACGCTGCTAAAAAACTAGAAAATATAATTACTCTACCATAACACAAGCAAAGAATCAACAAGTTTATAAGTTTACTCTTAAAACTAACCTCGAAATTTTTAAAGAAAAAGCACGTGGTGATCCACAACCCAAATATCAACAAACCCACAGAATAAACATTTCACAAAAATTGGAAAACCACGAATTGTGAATAAAAGTAGGAGAAAGAGTTAGGGAAAAAACATTCGTACAAACCTGTATTAAAAATGAAGTACGTTTCCAGAAAAAGCACACACAAACACTCCAAGAAAAAGAAAAATAAACAAATCGAAAAAAACACAAATAACAATAAAAAAAACCGGGAGAAGGGGAGAGAGGATCCTTTTTCCAAGAAAATATCCGGGCGCGCAGGAAGGAGGAGCAATAACACTATAATAACGTTTCTGTGCGAGAAAAACGGGAAAAAGTTGTGTCGCTCCGGGGCCGGGAAAAACGGGAGTGAGTCCCGAGTGGGAAGCAGAGGTTATGATCCGGGATCCTTTTGTTGGCGTCGGCGCGCGATCCTTCGATCCGGTTGCCGAAGGGAGGTAGGGAGGAGGTTGTGTCCGAGGGGGTATTCAGCACGCGAGTCGGTCGCCGTCCCTCTCCTACCCCCTGTGTTGTTGCCCGAGGTTCGATTTTTGTTCTCGCACGGGATGGCACGCGAAAGCGTGGAGGGCACACGCTTCTCTTTTTTTTGCACCTGATCAGTTTTGAAAAAGGGAATCGAAATATTACGTCTTATTTGTTGCACTAATTTGATAATGGCTTGGAAAAATAACCACTTTCTAAAAGTTTTTCACGTTGTTGCTCCCCTTTTCATAAAATATTTCTCTTCCCCCTTACCCCCGAATATATGCATTTTAAATCTTTTTATTTAATTTTAAAGTTGTGTCGTTGTACAATTCGTGGTTTTTTCTTCATTAACTTTGGAGACTTTTTGTAATTTGAGTTGCATTAAATTCCAACTCCTTTTCAGCGAAATGAAACGCTATTGGGCAAATAACGAGGGAAAGCACTTTAGCATAATTTGCGAAGAGAAACTTAATAATCTGCGCTGTTCTTTTTTTCTGACGCCTCTTCAGTTAGAATTATTATTTAACGACTATTTAATTAAGTTTTTTAATGCATCTAGATTTAAATAACGAAGAAGAGGCGTATAGAATCGATACTCGGAATAGTGTGTTTTTCAGCAAAATGCTCCTACTTTAATTATCACATTCGTATAAATAGCATCTAATTCTTAATACAACTCATTTTTATTTGCATAAATCCTTTCATCAACACTGTTTCATAGTATTCCTTTTTTTTTTTTAATACTTTACTAGATGTATACTATATGTTTAAAATTATTAGTTAAAAGCTGAATGATCACATTTATTTAACGTTTCAAAACTTTGGGGAAGTAGTTCGAAAATGCGGTACAACAAGTACATATCAAAACCACATGAATTTAGTTTGGGACATAAAAAAAGAATGTTGAGACATTTTTCAATCTGAAAAAAGTTATCCGAATTTGGATTCTTCCATTATCGATGTAAGGCTACGCGAGAGCTTCCTTCATTTATTCTTTCCAACCTTAACCAATAATTAAATAGTCTCTAAAGTCCACTTAAGCTGATACAAACAAGAGTTTATTCAGATAATCAAACCACTTTTTATTAGATCCTCAGAATGATCAAAACGCAATAGCATTATGATCACATCTATGGGTTAATCCGTACGCACATCCAAATGTAAAGATTATTATTGTGAACATTTGCGAATCTTTTAATTATTAAACAGGTCCGAATCAGTAATCATTCTTGCACTGTGGGCCCAATTCACTGTCTGTATCCAGATCATCACTTCGCATTAACTTCGGATCCTATATTTCTTTACTCTAATATGCTTAGGTGCAATTCTAACTTATTCGTTGTAAGCTTCCCTTATAACACATGGATCAATACGTCCCGAGACTAACATTGAAAACAACATTTTTTTTGCAAAAAATTTTTTTATTCATCAACATAACACCTTTTGTTAATCACCTTTTAGGGTGATACAATCGTTCCAACGCTTTTCCAAATCTTTTTTTTTTTCCCCCAAGAAATTTTTTTTTTTTTTCCCGCAAGAAATCTTTTTTGTTGCGAGTAAATAGCGATAAACAGCTTTCTGAATCATCGACTCGTTGCTGTTTTTGTTCCATCGAAAGCAATCGTGGCACCCACTTGGAAAAAACCTTTTTCACTTCACTTCAAAAAACCTTTTTCAGTAAATACACTTCCATATGATATCTGTGTCATCTCAGCAATCTCACGGAGCTTCACTTTACGATCTTTCACTGTAATTTTTGTCACTTCACTCACATTTTTCGGTGTAACGGCTTCCACAGGTCTACCCGAGCGTTCCGCGCCATTTGTGTCGGTACGACCACGTTTAAACTCGGCAAACCACCGACAAATCGTTGCTTTTGATGGACAAGAGTCCGGGTAACATTTTTCAATCCATTGTTTCGCTTGCACGGTGTTTTTACCCATTAAAAAACAATGTTTTATCAGAACACGAAACTCGGTTTTTTCCATTTTTTAAACAAACTACAAAACGGCTTTACTCCAACCTCGATAACTCAGCTGTTTCTGGTCCGATCGACTTAATATTTTGACACGTTTCAAGCAAAGGTTCGTACTCTAGAAAGACCTGGTTACTGGTTTACTACGAGCGCCATCTCTGGGTTAGTTTCGGGAGTTATTGATTTATGTGTTATTCTTTCTTTCTTTTTATCACTAACACTACTATTAAATTTTCTGGAGTCTTATAAATGCTATCTCAACAATTTTATTTACCACATTTCAATCGTCCTATACTATAATTTGAATAAGTAATGGCTTATTTACAAAAAGAATCAATAAAGAGTCATATAAATTAAAGTCAAATGAAAATCCAAAGTGTTAGTTGAAAGGAAATACGCGAGAGAACCCATTATACCATCATTACCTGCGTAAAATATTTAATCCTGTGGATTGGTGGAGATTCATATTCGTTGTTCTATCATCAAATATCAAATGCTGAATATATATCTGTTATTTCTTAGTAATTATCAAAACTTTGCGATACGCCTTGTATATAAATATGTAGTGTGTATCAGAACTCATCGTCAAAATTTGATATAGAGGTATACTCGTAAGATAGCAAAAGAAGACAATTTAACATAAGAAAGTACAGAAACAAAAGAATGCGTGACAAGGGCGTACGAACGCATTAAAAAATAAGAAAAACTATCTGACAAATGCAATCAGTCGTCAACCGATATTTTGATTTCTCAGAAGTAATGTTTATAGTTCTGCAATTACTTGGTATCTCTTGGAACTCCCAGGGACTTACCTTCTCCAGGTAGGTACAGGATTCATGATCCCGAAGCTCCCTAGTGATATTTTCCTTTCCTATGGGGTTTAGTGTCTGTAGCAAACACGGGTGATGCATCTCCGATATACCCTTGTGATTCTTCTCTATTTTCGACCTTCCATGTCAACCAATTTTTTTTCAAGCATTTAGATCACACATATACGTTGTTTGGCGCAGCATAGCCTTATCTAGCTCTTGCGTCATTATACTCCACCAACACTCAGTTGGCAACATTTGGACTGTATCTCCTTGGTGTTGGCGAGTAAAAAGTTTTGCACGTAAGCTAGTTGTCAAAATTTGGAGAAGAAATAAATAGCAAAAGATGACAAATTCACATATGAAAACATGGGATATACACGACTAGCTAGTTGAAAAAGTAAAAACCTCTATGCACGTGCAAAACAGTTTATTTGCCAACAGCTAGGGGATACAGCTGAAAAATTTCCATATAATTGCAAAACCATGAATATTACTTCTGAAAAGTCACAACGTCGATTGACGACTGACTGCGCTTGTAAGATACCTATGCGGCCGCGGTAGGATAATGGTCATGTTCACGGACTCACGACCGGCGGTTCTCTTCGAGTCATGGGTTCAAGTCTTGATACCCCTGAAGACCCACTGTGTAATCGGGGCTGATTCAAGTTAAGTCTGCTGAGGCTCATAGTCCTCCCATTGGCGTGGTGTGGAAGTTAGGAGAGGGAGGGGCCAGCTTAGAAGTCATCCTTATCACTTGATCGAAGTTCAAAATTACGAGGTCCGTCTCTAATATCCCTTGTGTTGCTTCAGTGCGACATTAATAAAAAACAAACCCAAACCCAGATACTTTTGCGCCCTCTTTTACGTTACGCGTTCGTTTGCACCCTATGAGAAATCAATCATCTTCTTTTGCTATCCCTTACCACTCCCCCAAATGTCGCTGATATATATATATATATATATATATATATATGTGTGTGTGTGTGTGTGTGTGTGTGTGTGTGTGTGTGCGCGCAAAAGACGTCATTTATTCCAAGGTTCAAAATCATTATTAAACTATTCGACTTCACAATATCACCAGAAATTCGAAAGTTCATGCGGCTTACAGGTTAAGAAATATTGCCCTAAAACTAACGACAAAATCATTCATCAGTGCAAATAAGTTTCGCTCTATAACAAGACTTCCCAAACGACAAGAGGTTTCAGAGCACGATTCCTCGCAAGCGATCATTAGAAACGAAATTTCGTTTCTCCTTTTCCTAATGATGAAAGGACGCGAAATTCGGAGGCAGTTAGTAGTCCTTTGTTCGCGGTCGTAAAACGAACTCTTCAATTTTTGGACTGGAATCGGAGGAGAATCGCGTTTTATGGAGAGGGAAAAAGGGATTCATAAATATGGAAAAAGTTTGGCTTCGTTTCCTTCTGGGCACATCTCACCAACGGGGAAAAGAAAAAGAAGGGGCTGGGGAAATCTATGTACAGTTTTTTTTTATTGTAAAATGTATATGAAGGAATATATAAAGTCAATTTGCACTCTGACACTTGGAGCATTAAGGGCAAAAATTACGAAAATGTGCCGGTGGGAGACATTTCGAAATCATAGAACAGATGTTATGTGAAAGAATTTCAATAAGTTTTTTATCGATAATCGGTGTAGGGAAGGATATGGAGGATTTTTGACCTCATAAAAAGTCATAAAAGTTTATCACACTTGCTTTTTTTATTGATTGATTATTTATGAACGTCGGACTGTAGGAAGCAATACGAGGACTATTGGAGTTGGTCCTCATAATTTTAAACCATGGTCAAGTGACAAGGACGACACCAGAGTTGACACTCTAATTTTCCCATCCATGGCAAGCCAGCGTGAGGACTTAGAGCCTCTACAGATTTAACTCTCATCAGCTTCCTTACATGGCAGGGTTTTAGTTGAAACAGGACTCGAACTTGTGATTTTACTGAAACATAGCTGCCACGAACACGATTCCAAGACCTTTCATCTACAGCGACTTAGTCTTATATGCTAGGTCAGTGATTCCCATAATGTGGACTATGGAGTCTTCACAGGGGTGCTGCGAAATTTCGTATTTTTATATCTTACTCATGATTAGTCATGCTTTGACAAAGGAGAAAGTGTCGTTTGAAATCATTAATTAAAAAAAGGTACAATGGAGAAACTTTAGTCCAAAAAAGCTGCCATAGAAAAGAATTAATTCAAAAAGGTCGCCTTGAGTCGAAAGCTTGGGAATTACAAAGCTAGATGGTTGCAATTTTTCGTGTAACAAGTTCCGGATGCCATAAATATGCTTTTTAATACATAAAGCTCGTTATAAATGGCAACACTCATTACAGTACTTCTTTCAAATATGTTCGCTTTAATTTTAATAAGAGGGCACTCAGATATTCAACATCCTGCTTAAAAATGTGCTTATATTAATTCTTTAAATTTAGTCACTAATTAGATAAGTTCTTAAAAACTGCACCAAAATCTAAATTTTACGCTTTTTACGACTCTTAGTTTTAGAATAAAAACATTAATAATTAAGCATATTATTCCTATAGTATGAAGTCGTACAATATATTCTCGTGTGTAAATGATTCGAAATATTCTGCGCTTTTGTTTCTTTTATCTACAGATCTATGCTACAAGAAGATAAGATTTGAATTATAATAATTACTGTACAGAAAAAGTGGTCTGTGTGTAATTCTCATGCAATAAAGCTTCATAGAGACTATGAAATTTAGGACTCTTTACTTCTTCTGTTTTTCCTCTTCATAGCTTACTTGTCATTTCTTAAAATTACAAATTTAATGAAATAATGCTTTTAGCGTATTTATATTGGTATTCCTTAGATAGCAGTTGATGTTATGAGTGTATAATGTCCATCACAGGTCCTCCGCTTCGTTATTGACGTTACGAGCTATCGAGAAGTAATATATATATATATATATATATATATTTAAGAAAAAGATAAGTTCCAAAATGTTCGAACTCTTCATTTAGATTTTGAATGAGCAGTATCAAACTTAAACTTTCTATTAATGTGGAACATTAACATGATCGCGTCCTAAGCCAAATATTATAATTGAAAATACTACTTATCTTACTAACAAAATGAATTGGATCATATTACGTCATATATCTACAATTAAGATCTGAGTCACTTATCCACGTAGAAGATCAGTTCACATTTTCTCGCACCTATATCGTGTTGCTTAACAATTTCGCGAGCGCTACCTCCTCTTCTTATTATTTCCCTCTAATATCTCCAATCTGTCTATTTAATGATTTCCTATTCACTACAATTCTTTTAAAGTTATGCTGATCTGCATAAGGCGAGGTTCTCAATTCTAAGATGGTATTAAAGTAACCCAAAAAATTAATAGAGAAGAGAAATGTGGGTGAGACCCCATTGCAGGGGAAAGAATTGGTTTTGTTTTGTTAACGTCCACTTGAGGCTACAGGAACTAAAGGCGACTGACGAACTCATAATTATAATCTTTAATTATTTACGAGATAAAATTACGAGGTCACCACCCGAGCCAGTACCTCCCTCTACTTATTTCAATATTACGCTAAGGGGCGACATTGAGGCTTAGATCAATTTTACAGACATCCTCCACTTTTCTACAAGACGTTTATTTCTTAAGGGAATTAGGACTCGAACAAGTTACTTGATCTAAACATTTCCGCTTACGAAGCCCGCGGCAATTTAGGTCATAATTTTTTGAAGACTTTAATCAATTATTATACATTTTTGACGCTGTTTTAATAAGTAAATATAAGTTGTTTTTTTATTTCTAAAAAATTTAGAATCAAAGCCATTAAAAGTTAGGGGACTACAGAATTTGTTTCTGAGTTCAGTAATTGCTGCGATTTCATATAACGATTCGTTTACTTATTATTATTATTTTTTTTTTTCAGAAATTAGTTTTCCGAATAAAGACTCGTTTAATTTTTAATCAAAATACCAGTCTTTCTTTTCCCCGTTAACCTTGTACAAAACGAAAATAGATAGAAAAATAGTTAACACAACGCTATATATATATAATCAGAACAAGGTTATTTTAATGATAACGTTGGTCGCGAAAACACAAAACAAAATCTTAGGAAAAGATTAAAAATTACTTATCTAGCCGTTTAATACGTAACTGTCAAATGGCATTTTTAATGTAAATGCTTCGTGCTCTGCAACAGTTTATCAAGCCCATAAGAAATTAGAGTATTTAGTAGTTCATCCAACGAATGCTAATTCAGCAATTACTAGTCTATAAACAAGATATCTTTATCAAAAAAGAATGGACAAAGCTTTGAATTAGAAGTCTTATTTACTATCCGTCCTAGTCTAGTAATTCTTTTTGATATAAGACCTAAAATCTACTTTACAGCACCGAAAAATTGTCCTTTTTTTTTTTTTTTTTTTTTTTTTTTAAAGACATGCGATTTCGCTTAAGAAGTCTAAGATAATGATTAGGTTGTTAAATGACTCTCACACTAAGCGGTGTTCTGTTACAAAATGTGACACAATCTTTCGCTGTAAGACTTTTAGTCTATGCATTTTCAATGCTTGGAATTCTTAAAAATTTGAGAGTCAAACTTTTTATTGGCTGGCATTCAAGTTCTTACAACAGCATTTTTCTTCTTTTTAATGCGGCATTCGATGGTTCGCCCCATTCTTTAATCCTTCACTGATCAAGCCGCTCATTATGAAAATTTTTGTGAGTGTGCATTTGGCAGTTTGTTGACCTTCACCCCCAGTTCGTGATACAGCCCTGCTTGCATTTTCGTCCAATGATTAAGTAATTGTTAGCTGTCATTTCAGTGCAACATATCTTGTTTTCTAGTGGGTTACATTTTCCGTTTGTACAATATTACAACCGTGTACTACACAGTACAATGTGCTTGAAGGCCAACAAGTCTTTATAAAACTAATAAATGTAAACATATGACTAACTCATCATAATTTGTTTTAGCTATCACTGAACTGCATTAATTTTTCTTTGTTGCTGTATTTTTTTTTATCACTACAAGAATATTCAGTTAAATTAATGCTCCTCGTTTGAATTTAATTTTGTAGCTTCCAGAATAAGAGAATTCCTTTGTGGGATATTTATATCGTCTGCACAGATTGAGAATGTGCCTAAACACATTAAATACATATTTGAATCGGTTTAATTTTATCTAGATTGATTTTTGTTTGCTATTCCCGTTGAAAATACTTTGACTCTCGCTAATCCGGAACGCCCATTGTCCTAGATTATAGAGCTTATTATACATCTCAAATAATATTTATTGTATTATTTTACGGTTTGTATAACTTTTAAGCTGTTGGCATAACTTTTAAAAATATTTAATGAGTATTTTCAAAGTTTTTTTTATTATTATTATGTTCTGTAATTTCGGAACTCTATTCAGATATAAATGTAATTCGTTGTTTACTTGAACTTTATATATATATATATATATATATATATATATCATGCATTTTATGTTTTAAAAAATATAAATACAGACACAAGGTGCATTAAGAGGCTGTGGTAGTCGAGTGGCATATTTTCGTGGTGTGGAAGTTTAAATAGTGGGATATAAGTTCGAGTGTCGTCCTTCTCGTCACTTGATCGTGGTTCAAAATTACAACGTGGTTTAGCTGCAGTTTGCGGAACTTGTTTAGGGCAGAAATAACGCTCAATAAACTAAGGTATATTTAGCAAATTTCTCTAGTTTGCACTGAAGGGAAAAAAAAGAGTTCATGTTTGTAAATTACATTTATAACGAAGACCTCAATCACTTTTGGCCCTTAAAATAACCCTTTAGGGTCTATTTTATGATGTTAGAATTTAAAGTTGCTCCCAAGGGTTGAAAAGTGACTAAGATTTGATTAGAATGATTGAAGCGTAGTAAATACATTTGATAAATTGCATTTATATGAAGTGAAAAATTTAATTCGAAGCTAGTTGATGGAAGAGAGAGTGAAAGGAAGCTGTAAACAAGGAATAGTGAAGATATTGATTTGTATAAGGAGTGGTCAGATCACAGGCAAGAAGGAACTGCATAGAGTCAAGGAATCTGACCCTCATATCTAAATCTACTAAGAATTCGGTAAGATCAGTAATTTTTATAACATTAATCTTCTGGATCAGACGCGAATCGGGTCTCTTTCCACGGAAATAGTTGTTTAGATATTGAATTTTGGTTTTTCATAAATCTGTATAAAATTACTTGGTTATCTTCCTCGAATGACTTTCTATTCATTCGGTTATCGATTCGTGACTCTTTTAATTGTGAATTAAAATGTCAAATGAAGAAAATGGAATCGAAGCATTACATGTTGTATAACGGAAATACTCCGATTTAAAATTCTGCATTAAAATATAGATCTCTCCCCACACCCGTTCCGCTTGCATACCTGGTTCATATATTTTTATTGGTTAGCTTCATTTAACTAGGAATGAATCTAAGATAATGGAACTATATGACGATTCAATTCTTAATAACCTCAAGGATTTACTAAATCTAAAATATCGCATTTCTCAGTGTTAATTTAACGATAATATCCCTGTTTGCGATATTCTTAGATTTCTGTTAAAATTCAGAATGTAGTTGCATTTTTTTTATATTATAATTATTGAAAACTGTCTCCATTTATATTGGTATCGTCCAGATCCTCGACCTCTTGTTTTAATTTCTAAAAATAAGCCCAAATTTTTTTTCTCTATTCAAAGAGAGGTATATTGCAGTGTAACGGGTTCTCGCACTCCTTTCCCTTTAACTAACCTTCGGGATTACTTTATTTGAATCGAGACCCTTCCCTTGCGAAGAATCCGTGACTTATGTAAATTAACATTACTCTATGAGAAATTCAGTGGTTCAGATAGAGAATGGTAATATTAGAGAGAGATAATTGGAGATAGAGGAAATAGCGAGATTGATGAATACAATATACAGGAGAGTGTTGATGAGTCACTATGCAGGAAGTGTGAGGTGATATTCTGAGCGTGTATACTTTATTCACCAAAAGTCTGTTGTACATGGATCCAGATTATACAAATCTAATATATGTTGTTATTAAGACAAGAAAAACTCTCAATTACAACTTTGATTAAGAATACGATTAGACGATGTCTCCACATTAGTAATACAGTTTGAGTTTAATTATTCTTGGATACATAAAAGTGAGGTTAAATATTTTCTTGACGGATTATTTGCTGCGTCCTGATGGCTCTTAACATTAATAATGATGGGAGTGCACTACAAAAGGAAAAAAAAAAAAAAAAAAAAACAAGCACACTGCAGATAAAGCTATGGTTTCTTATGAAAGCGGGGCCGTTATCTGGCCATCGCAATATTCCGGTGGATGACGTCACTGAAACGTAGTCTATGGAAACCAGATGGTGGGGTTTCCTAAAGAGTGTTGAATGAGAGGAAACCATACCACTGATTTGCATGGATAACATCCTTCACCGCAACATAACAGCCGATAAATAAAGGCACCGGTTTCTCAGAAAATCATAGCTTGACAGACTCTTAACCGAAGGATAGCGGGTTCGGGCTCGTTCTGCCAAAAATCATCTTGAAATAGGGCTGATGTATGTTCAATCTATCAAGGCGCGAAGTCCCTCATTGGTGTGGTGCGGATATAGAGAGTGGGTACCAACTCGGATGTCGTCTAGAATTTGGCTCAAAATTTTGTGATACGTCGTCAGTAGCCTTCCAGTTGCTTCTTGAGCAACTTAAATAAACAATCAAAATCAATGAATGATGCCTATAAAAAATGATTGACACCTGAAATGTCTCTGAAATTTTAAGAAACCCAAAAAATTATACACTTTAACTCTAATCATCAATGGACGCATCATACCTACGATTTTTGTGAAAGGTTTAAAAAAGTACTTATCTGATACCCCCATTACATTTCAGTAATATTTCTGCCTATTTTTTTTAAATTTATTGCATTTAAGTATTTCTTATTTATTTATTATAGTAATATATATATATATATATATATATATATATATATATAGAATTTAATTATCATTGTAATTTATTGCATTAGCTTTTTTTAAAATGATGCTGAAGAGATTATCGAGGTATTGTCGCTTTATCTCTTGTGGAGCATTATCTTGCATACTTAAGTTGTTATTAATTTGATTTGAGGAGATAAGTTATAGCAATAGAAGTATTGGTATACATTTCTGAACAGAAGGTTGCTCATGAAAAGTCAAATAAAAATAATAATGATAAACTCTTAATGCTTCAAATATGATAGGAATATTTCTATGGCACAGTCATATTTTTCCTCGTCTGTCTTCGGCTTCATCAATAGCAATCTAACTAACCAGCCATCGATACTGTTGTAGCTTATCTGTCCTTAATTTCTCCACAAATGTTAAATTTAGAATTATATTAAGTCGACCTATTTTGTTTGCTATGCCAATTTAATATTCAGCAAAGTAAAAAAAAAAGTAAATAATCGGGGGGTTGTAGTCCTTGTTTTAGCTTCTAGATTAATGGCACACAAAGCCTTAATTTGCACCAATAATAGTTACATATATAATTTCGCCATTACTGTCTCTATCGTTTATTAACTGTGTCCCGTTGCCTTTGAATAGTCCATTTAATTATCTCTTACAGCTCATGTATTTCGAAAACAAAACATTCGCTCTCAATACAGTTGTTATTCATAAAACCGGTAGTGGCTACCGGGTGAATTAGGAACGGAAATATAACAATCAAAAATTCGAATTAATTTCCACATTTTACTCCCGCACATATATGCACTTTTCAAAATCTATCTCATTTGGAAAACCCTCTTTTCCATTGAACCCTCTCCTCGCACACTTTTCGGTGGGTGTCATTCAAAATGATAATTTTTGATGCACACAATTTTCCCCTCGATGTCCACACAACTTCGCAGGCCACCCCACCCCTCTTCCTGTCGTTTCACTTTCACTTCATCCAATGACCGCACTTCGCGTGCCTGACGTCACCGGTCCCTCATTAAGACGACGGGCAAACGGAAATGACGCAAAGAAGGAGGGGGTGGCGGACACCCCGTCAGAGAAATTAGAACGAAGCCAACCGGAAGTGGGCGAAAATGAATCAGCAACCGCATTAAAGGACATTTTGCCTGCCAGCCCCCCTTCAAGAATATGTAGGGGGAGAAGGAGGAATAAACCTGGGTCATCCAAAGAGATAAGCCCCGACCCCCCTCCCCTTTGGAAGTTTACAGTCCCTTTCCCTCTCTCTCATAGGTGCACCTCTTTTGTCTAGATTAACGTCTTTGTTCGAAATGGTGTTGTGCAGTTCTTGAATGCCGCTGCTGGTGGTGACGTACGGGCACTAATGCACGCGATAACAGACGACAAACTATTATTATTGAAAACGGCAGACGAGAAATTTTCCCGTCCGAATTCAACTCCCTCTTCCCCACACACTGCTCTTTGGAAACAATGGGATTGGAATTACAGAAGTGAAATGTGTAATTGTACTAAAATTTAAATTATCATGGAGCGGGTAGGAGCAGCGTCTGTGCTCCTAATGCTGATTTGTATTGTTGGGTTCCGCTCAGCACAATAACAGTGTTTTGATGTCTCGTGCACTCGTCAGTTATCAGTCGAGTCTTATTGAATCGAATTATTTGGGATTTTCGCTGTGATGATACGCTACCGTCGCATAATTATTGCAGCGTGAATGGAATAAATTTCAACAATGGCATTCTCTATATTAATGACTATTTTTATATCCTATTCTCGCATATTTTAAGACCTTGAATAATGATGTCTGGTATTGGACTGAATCTTAAATTTTTTTTCAAAAATCTCAAGTTTCTCTTTCGAACCAATTCGTGAATCTCTCTTTTTAACCAATTTAATCGCGTAAATTTCACCAATAGGATCTACTTTTGTTTTTTGAGGATTTTTGTTAATGTTTTCACAATTATTCTCTTGTTAGTTTATACACGCTTTTTTTTTTTAATTCTTTGCTGCTATTTTTTTTTTTTTATTATTTATTCATTTATTTATTTTTCATTTTCTTTTCTTCGGACCCAAAGGAGGTCAAAAATAGTAAAATGTTTAATGTATCTAGTCTCTATTAAGCTATAATGTATTCTGGGATCGAATAATTGGCAAGCTGTTGCAAAAACCATATAGAACGTATCTTTCTTGACTGATTATTTATTATTCTTTATTGCACTGACTAACGACACGAGGGCTATTGGGGATGAACCTCGTAATTTCTAACCTAAATCAAGTGACGAGGGCGATACCTGAGTTGGCACTTTTTCTCCCCAAGCTTCCACAGAACGCCAACGGGACATCGACCAAATTACAACTGCATCAACTCTGTTAAACAGCGGGTCTTCATTGCTTATGTTGCTGGAATTGCGCAAATTGCGGTAAATGACAGGATACCTGGAGAGTACTATTTACACTTATTTATAGTAACTAATTTAAATTATTAAAATTGATATTAGCAATTAGGTAAAGTGCTTGTTGCATTTACATTTGCTATGCAAATAAGACATTTTTTTGTGTAGTTGCAAGCTAGAAAATGTATTACAATGCCCTCGGACACGATGCTCTAGTCAAAACATTCTCTTTGGAAAGTTTTTGTGAGGGGAAATCTCACATCAAAATCTATTCTTTTGCTGGATAGCTGGATTTAATAAACTCAACTAATGGTCATTGAGCACCCCAAATGGGATTTTAAAAAAAAGGGCACCTGCATAACTGTAGTATTTGGTGCGAGGGTGCTTTGGATTTCCAGGTGATCGGACCACCGGTGGACAAATGATATGTAATGTGTTTTTACAGTACAATATTATGGTGGAAAGGAAGAAAAAAAGTAACAATGGATTATAGTTCTCCAACAGATAAAGAAACTTTTATGATGTTTGAGAATGGAATATATAGTTGGAGTTAAGTCTGTAGACGATGTAGAGCATACTTCACACTGTTTCAAAGGCTTGAATGGTGGCACCTGCCAGATAACTATTCACAGGGCTCGGTTCTAGGTAAGTGGCTGCCTACGGGGAACGGCGAAACCCCCTGAAGAAGAACGCAATAATAATAATAATAAATAAATAAATAAGTAAAACTGACTGTTTCTAGAAAATAAATTTGTAGTAAAATCCAATACAACAGAAATTGACCGGGAAAAAAAAGCTCAATCCAGTTGCCGTTCTTAACTTCATTATTTTCCTTAAAAATTTAGCCAAATTTGAACACTGTGTTAAGAATTTTGATAACACTGCCCATAATTGATGTTAGGGGCGAAAGAGCTTTATCTATATTAAAAATTTTAAGAAATATTTAAGAACCATATCTACTCAAAATCGCTCAAATGGACTAGCAATTTTGGTCATTGAACATGAATTGAGTAATAAATTAGATTTGAAGGTATTGAAAGTTTATCTAATGTTATTCGTGCTTCACCAGTAAAGAAACTTCGAACGAAACTGAAAACAGTAAATACTAGTTTTGGTTTGAAAATTCGATGTTGTTGACTCGTTTAAAATGTTATATATATATATATACATTCATACAAACAATTAAGGTCTGTAATAAGAGGTTTTTCAGAGTTTGGCTGAAAGACTGCACTTAGCTACAGCGTTTATATCAGTCAATGTGATGGTAGAACAAGTCTGTTTCATATTCCGAGCATCATTTGCTAAAAAATCTGCATATTCCTTGTCGCCAACGTTTAGATATTTAGAAATCCATTTAAGGTATCATAGATCATCAACGGAGTGAATCGTGAGGTTGCTTAACCAGTATAGAGTATGGATTTAATAAATCAATTTCCTCAATAATCTAAATAAACCAACGTTCAACTGTCGCAGTATGCCTTACGTCGCTTTGTAAATAATTTTATAGTATGATGTTCCTTCTTCTCTATTATTTGTTTGAGCCATCGAACTTAATAAAAGTTCAGTCACCAAACAATCTGTCAGGTGAATAACCATAATAAAATTTTTACATGTATTATTATTTAAGAATAATTAAAATTCGATGTTGGTATTAAGAATGGGGACCTGAAACTTTCTCGTGTCATCTACTTTAAAATTAATTGAAAATTCTGCAGGTGTCAACAATATTAAAAGGGTATCCGATTTGGGAACAAATATGCTGGATCCAAACGTAATCTCTTTATCTGAATACTATTTAATCTCCTGGCACTAAAAATCGTGTGCACAAATTGCTCCCGTGTACACAATTGTTTGAAGTTTATTGCTCATAAACTTCAAACTCTTCGTTGCTTGTAAACGCTTTCAATCTCACTTTCAGATCAATCTTTCCCCCTACATTTCATGATATTATAATTAACGTAAGTCATCGTTGGTTCACAAGGTGAGGTTCTCATATCAAATAAATTCATAATAAATCCCAATAAAGTTGGTGGAAGGAAAATAGGCGTGAGAACTCCTTTACAATTTCCATGAAAGAGATTCCAGTGGTAGTGGAAGAAGCAACTGGAAAAATCTCACTATTCATGTGTAATATAATAATTTTTTTCTTCTTCTTTTACTTTCCTCTCTTTTTTAATTTAAGTACTTTTGCATTACGATCTTTTAATAATCCATCACAGCTCTTCACTTGGAAAATAGAATAAAATGAATTCATAGGATTAATGTAGAAATTAGTCAAAAGATCCATTAGAAGGGAAAAGACCTTATAGCCTAGTTTTTTTTTTTTTTTTTTTAATTTATTTCATTTCTTGGTTGAAGATTTATTTCTGATATCACAATGCGAAATTAACAAACCAATGTGAATATGAAATAGATTAATCATCTAATTTCATTCATTCTGATGACAAACTTATAATTGGGTTTCACGCGTTTAATGCTTCAACTAACCTCTTGGGCTACTTTATTACGTTGCTTAATTACTCCCTTCTTTTCTAGGGAATGAAATGGGAATTATAAATGTTAGCAGATAATTTGTTGAGCACATGATATTGTGTGCGTGGTGCGAGAAGGGGGGTGAAGGTGGTATTCTAAGAATAGATATTTAATTTAGATCTAATTCTGGTATTATCAAAACAAGTAAAATCCTGAATTATGATCTTTGACTTACGATGCGATTCAGTTAACGCCCCACATTAATAATAATAGTCGAGTATTGATCAACCTGTAGATTAGAGTAAAATTTTATTTGCTTAGTTTGATTTACTTTTCACGACTCATAACTTTTTACGTCTCGGTAGCTGAAAGCTTTAATAGCAAAGGGGGTGCGTTACATACAAGGTTATTGAAAATGATTCACCTAATTTCAAAATGCTATATTTTCATAAATAAACGATACAGAATGATAAGTGATGCATGAATGCAAAGGGAAAATATAGAATTATTGTTACAAGTGTTCGATATAACTTCCTTTATTTACGTTTATAACATCAATTCGATATATAAATTCCTGCCAAACACGTTGTAAAGTGTTGATGGTAATTGATTGTACAACAGCAGAAATCCTTGTTAAGTTCACATAAGCTCGTGGGTAATGGTGGAATAAAGATTTTATCTTTTACAAACCCCTAAAGGAAGAAATCGCATGGGGTCATATTAGATGACTTAAGTGGCCAGGTGTGTAACATCAAGTCATCTTTTCCACTGCAACCAATCCAATTGCGAGATAGTTTCGTGAAAGCTTCAAAAACAGTTTTGAGAAAATAACTTCGCGAAAAACACACGAGAACCATCAATTGTTCTCAACTTAAGGCTTCCACATTTTTCCTTTGTATTCTTGTACTTCTTATCAATACATTTTATTTTATTTTTAAAAATATAGAATTTTGAAACCAGATGACTGAATTTGAATAACCCAGTATTAAATCACCAAAAATTTCGAAAGGAAACATCGTTTTAATCGCAACAGAGCTTCGTATATATATAGGTGAAAATCACAGCAATCATCGCAATCCAATTAACCAATTAATTCTTTGATTGGCTCAATTTTTTAAACGTCCTGACAAAACATTTAAAAAGCTTTCGATTTCTTTTGTGCGCGAAACAACGCTCATTTTCGGGTTCATTGACCTTGAAGCGACGCAATTAAAAACGCGAACCGGCATTAAAATAACAATCGCAGCCCCAATCAATCTCTTTGAACTGGAAAAATCATTAAAAGCCCCCTCCAAAAGCATCTGATGAAGTGCGACTACAGGTGAACAAAGCGCCGCCATTTCGAACACGTAGCCTCGGGAAAAAAAGGTACCGAACTTCCGGAACAGGGCTTCCGGTACGGAGGGGGTAGCACGAAAAGATCTATCACCATTAACTTGAAATACATTGTTTCCCACTGCTTAAATTATGCCCTCAGACTGATAGATGGGCAGGCTATACGCGATTTTCCAACCTTAATAGGTATTTTTATAATGACGAACTCCTTTTCGAGTAGCAGGAGCGACGTTAGAAATTAGGAGAATTGCGTTGTTAATCGCTTAATTGTATTGCGAAAGTATCTCGTCTCATTTAGAAGTAAGTATTAACATTGTTGGGAGAAGGGGGAATGGCAAAAATTGTAGATGTATTTAATACGTTAAGTCCCGCAAATCTCACCTGTGACACCAATTCTTATTTTTTTTTTCAAGATATTTCTTAAAATAATAATTCTCTTCTAGGTTTATACATATTTGCTTTACTTCATCTCTGTTTCTTTATTTTTCCTCCGAGTCCTTTGGGAGGTGGAAGAGATGAGGGTTGAAAAATAGAAAAACATTTAATCTTCCAATTCCGCGTCAAGGTATGACCCATTGAACCTTGATGGTTCCTTGGTTCCAACCTTGAAGAGGATATATATTTCCAGTTTTTCTTATTAAAATATAACTCTTGTTTACGCGTTAAATATGCATTTATAATTCTTATCACTAGATTTACGGATTGAATCAATTTAACTCATTAAAATTTTATTGCGATAGATATTTAAGACTTAAATAATATTTTTTAAAAACTTATATTACTTTTTAGTACAGGAATAAAATATGAATAAATATTAATTCCTTTCTTCCACTAACCCTTTTCATTTAACATTCTCAAATGGGGTGCGAGGTTTCAGTAATCGCGTTTTCTCTTTGCTAATCTTGAAGACTTTCTTATAATTTCAATTACATAAAACTATTAGATGCAGGTAAGAAGTTTAATAAATTGAATTAGAGAGATACTGATATATAAGTGAAATAAAATTGAAAAGAATAAGAAGGGAGACAAATGATAACAAGAAATCGATAGATGTTAGTAATTGGAAGTGAACTATTTTAATTAATCAATTAATCGTTTGTAGCTAAATTGATTGGAAGTGATTCCTGGTTAGAATATTAGGAATCAAATCTGTATTATTTGAAGAGTATTTCAGTGAGTTGGTAAGCTAAGATTTAATTGTTTGATGATCAGCTTGGATTAAAGCGAATAAAGAGAGACTCGCGCGAGAGAGCGAGCTCTACATAACCTGTAAAGGTAGTTTATAAAAACCATGTTGTCCTTTTGCTGACTTCACTTCAATTTGGTTTGTAAACTTATTGACTATTAAATAGATTTTAAGATGTGCGTAGAGTTTAAAAATGAAGAATGGAAGCTATAGTGGTACATCTATTTATACGGTTAAGAGCTAATTAGACTCAAAAGGATTACTCCATAAGTTGGTGATACATGGATAAAGAAAATTTTTTTTATTAAAACTCTGAGGACAACTTAGCACAGAATAATTCGTTTCTCGGCCATTTGAATATTCTTCGAGCACACGAGCTGTCTACAAGTTATAAAAACTAAACAAATTCTGAAGATCTTGCTTGATGCACAAACTTATGACAATAAGGAAGCCTATTTCCCTTCAAATGTCCTTTGGCACATTTCCTGGATGTTGACTACTGGACAATTCAACTTCAAATTTATGCAAATAGTTGTAGTAAAATAATAGAGGGCGAGTAGTAGGAATGTTAGCAGTAGTAGTCGTACGAAAAACAAGGGGAAATATTGACGTTGATTATGAGGAGGAATCTGCAGCCACAATAATATATTTGGATGTCCTTGTGTAATAGGATGCCGGAGGAGACGATGAACAATGTATATGTAGTACTTAACATTATTTCGATGTATTTCAAATATTTGTGGGAAATATATTGCAAAAACTGATTTTACATGTAAGAAATGCTTTTAACGAAGAGTTTTAAGTAATAAATCTTTCTCTAAAATTGAATTCGATTGATTTTCTTACAAAACATTTAAATTTTGCTGTATGAGTCAAAATGACCCACTTCAGTAAAATAAGGTATATAATCAATATCCGCAAATTCAGTGTTGAGATACTGTCGATGTTGTTTTCATAATTTTTTTTTTATTTATAGCAAAAAAAAAAAAAAAAAATAACCGCTTAATTAAATTATAAAAAATCCTTATTTATTATAAAAAAAAAAAAAATAAAAAAAAAAAAAAAAAAAAAAAAATTCACTTTCAAATACTTTTATAATAATCTGTAATTCTTACATTAACAAGATTAACAAGTTGAGAAATAAAAAAAATTGAAAAATGAATTTTGAATATCTGGTTTTTTACATTGATCAAAGTCCGACAATATCAGTTTATTACTGTTTAATTTCATGAGCACGTACTGTGTAAGTAAAAAAAAAAAGTTGTTTCAAAAATTACAGAGTAATAATATTTAGGGAAAAAAATAATTGCATTCGATTTGGAATATTTAGGTACGAATTTATTAGTGGATATTATTTCTTATTACGAATTCTCTATCCGCAGATCAGAAAAATCTACATTATAGTGCAATTTTTTTTAACACCCTTTTGTTTTCGTACGAAAATCGCAGCATTTCCTAAGGGGAAAAAAAAAGAAGGGGCTTTGCAATAAAACTCGCGGCTTACGAAAGAGTTTCTGCCAAACCGAGGGTCCGAGGAGCGATTACTCCCGCGGTTAATCAATCGCGGGTGCGACGTGCCTCCAGTTTTGCGTGTCTCTCGCTTCCTGTTCGCTGCCCCATCGACCAATGGGAAGACACCTCGCGTGAGAGGCCCCTCCCACGACCCCTCCCATCCCCTGAACAGTGGACTCGGCCGGAGGGGGCAGCCGACCGTGGCTTTCAGGATTCGTGTTCGAATTTTACCTTTCCTGGGAAAGATCGCGAATTAAGGTGGTTGGTCACTATCGTGTTCAGATGAGGTTTAGGTGTTAGGTCAGGAAAAAATTAAGGCTGTTAAAGAGATATTCTCTTTTGAACTGGTGATTATAGCAATCAGCTTTGAATTTTGGAATTAACAAAAAATATTCGGATATGTAATAACGAAAGGAAAAGTACTCTTAGCGAAACCCTTCCAGTGGTGGTGGGGGTGTTATTGTTAACAATGATAATTTTTCTTTTTACTCCATTTTACCTTATTACATTGATACTAATTTTTGTTCAATTAGAACTTCGATCCCCACTGTTTATGGCTCGTCTACCCTTTAAAATGGAGTCGCAATCTATTTGATTCCGAGGCACAATTTTAAAAATTCTTCGCTCATTAAAACAACCATAAGTTTTAGTATTAAAGTCGTTAATACGTATATCATTAAAATTCGTTGTTTTATTATAACATTAATAAATATTTAGTTTGGAGGCTAATTTTTATTTTTAGAGAATTACAGTATTGTTAGATGGGACTAAGAAAAATGAATGACGTACAATCAAAAAAACTGCTTTTATATACTCCCTTTCTGTTATGATGGTGGTGGTAGCTTGTGTGCGGGGGTGTGTGTAGGGAATGTAAATTCTTACCACCATGCTTGAGAATTTTATTATGAAATTCTGAGATCAAATTCAGCAAAATCTTGTCTTGAGAGGACTACTCTTCGTAAAATAGAGGGAATTTTAATTATTTGTAGAGCGATAAATAATTCATTATGACAAAATTATAATAAATGGTTTATTTTATGTAGTAACAGGTAGAAAAAAAAATCTTATCTAAATGTATAAAGAAGGTTACGAATGTGTAAATTTGCTTACTCTTGGATAACTTGTAAAAGTTGCGCCCATTTAAACAAACATTGGTCAAGATGTTAAGTTTCACCGTCTCGCTTGAGAATTTTATTATGAAATTTCGACATAAAGCTCAATAAAATCTTATTTTGAAAGTACAACATTTTTTTGTAAAATCGAGGAAATTTTAATTCTTGTAGAATGATGAAAAATTCAATATGACAAAAATTTAATACCTGATTTATTTTTTATAATTAATGGGAGGACAAAAAAAAAAAAAACCCTTATCCTAATATATAAAGAACGTTATGCATATGCAAAATTCATTACTTTTAAATAATTCGTATAAATTAAGTGCATTATAGGCATTTCATTATTTTACAGTAAACTGTTTTTTAGTATTTCAGAATCAACTATTGCATATTTACTACAAATTTACTGGTTTTTTTTTTTTTTTTGGTTAATCTTTTAAGGTTAAGTGAAGCATTTTAAGGCAAATTACATGTTTACGCATGTGTATTTTTTTTTACAGAACCTAATAATAGCAATCATCATTCTTTTTGTACTGTTTATAACAACCATCGACTGCATTTTGCCAAGACTTAATAGATAACGATTTTCAACGACGTTATAAAATATATACTCTAATTACTCTGTGCATTTTATTTTGGTAAAATTAATGAATATCTAAAACGCCTAATATTATCAAACAGTTATTTATTAATTTTAGGCAAAACTGATAAATAAGCGTTTTCACCGAAAATATATTGCACTACATTTGGTTCGTCTTATACAAATACTTTATAAATTTATCCAATAAAACGTGCTCAAGTGTACGAATCAAACGCAAATTTTCTTAATATATTTTTACTAATACATTGAATATATTTTTTTACTATTTCCTCAGAAAAAAAATATATATAAAAGCGATTTATTTAACTGTTTGAAAGAAATAGCAATGACCCTCTGTATATTTAAGGGACAAGGTTCCTGCTTCGTTATTAAAGATATTAGTCATCGAAACGCAAAAAATAATCTCAGTCGAGTAAATGTAGCTAAGTTTATTCTAACCTTTAGTAGGATCAAAATTAAATTTTTATATTATGAATGTGGAACGATTATTATATCAAGGAAGATTATAACTAAGAATTATATTTATACAATAAAACAGCATAACTGGATTCGAGTCAGAAATATCTATGTATAAATAGGATCTGAGGATAATATCCACTCTTAAAAGATCACTTTCACCTTTTCGCTGCCATATTACAAGCTCAACAAATGTTCTACTTCCTCTATTGTCTCTTTTAACTCTAATATCTTCGATCTCTTCACCCGTTATTCACTACAGTTCTTATATAATATTGCTTATTTACATAAATCATGATTTTTTCACCAGACGAGGCTCTCATTTCAAATTATGTGATAAAGTAGCTCCATATGTTAATTAAAGCGAAACGCGTGAGAGAAACCTTCACATTGTGAAGTGTCCTCTGCTCCAACTCTTTAAAATCAATAGATATCAAATAATTTGACTCTAGTACAAATACTTAGTTATTTGATTTTCTCTAATCAAACTTTCGTCAGTGATAACTTATCCTCATTAACACAAGAATATTTCTCTCAGACTAGTCAGTTGCTATTATGTTGCTTCCAAAGAGTTTTTTTTTTCCCTCCCTTTAAGATAATTTTTTATATTTTTGTTTGACAATGCATATAAGCTCTTTTTTTCTTCTGACATATACCGATTTCATATCTTTCGAAAAAAAAAATTACAATTTTGGGAGTAACATGCAAATATTTAATTTTAAATTCGAAAACATTGGCAATATGTTATAATTCAATAACTGGATACAATTGAAAATAATCAATGATATCCATTCGTTCGATTTATTTGTTTAAAGTGATACATAATTGAAACAATTATGAAACATAATTAAAACAATGTAAATTCGAATATTAATTATTCACAAAGTGTTTAATATTTTTGTGGCAGAAATATATCTAATTAACAGTATTAAAAAAAGTAACGAGTTCTCAGATATTATTCCCTTCATCTAACCTTCGGGGCTACTTTATGGCGTTATTTGATTTAAGAACCTCAACTCGTGAATAAATTGTGACTTACGTAAATCTGCATATATATATATATATATATATATATATATATACTGGAAGGTTAGCGAGTCTATTGTACACACAACAATGCTCCCCTATTGTTAAGTGATCATCAAACATCTGAGATTAGACCAAGCGTGTAATTATTGCTCATGACTTTGATTTATTTTTGCGGTTATTGAGGTAAGTAAAATTTTCAATTAATCTTTGGTTAAAGACGCGAGATAGCTACCATTCCCCATTCGCAATAAAAACATTTATATTTGATTATTCTTAGACAAGAATAAGAATAGTTTAAAGATTTTTGCCAATCTGATTATGTTATTGGCCGACTAATGGATCCAGAAATGTCTCGTTTTGACTAGATTTAAGTATATGAATGAATGAAATAATTGCAATTGAAGTTCGATATCAACTAATTCTTTCAAATAAAATGTCAGGAATGAACTGTATGATAATTATCCCCCCCCCCCCCCAACATCACTGTTTGCTGTTTCGTATTGCTTCTTCTTCTGCTTGTGTTAAATTCTTAATTGTACATGTGGGAATCAAACTTTGTTGCACTTCATTCATTAACTATATTGTAATTTAATCTAAAATAATATTCAAATAAAGCTGAAAGATTTGCATAAAAACAAAAATTGCTTACTTTATTCACTTGGACTATATATATATATATATATATATATAGTCTCAGCTAAACTATTTAACTGATGTTATCTTAAATATTTACAGTGCACTCTTGAGGAAATGAAAATCTACTAATAGAGAACTGAAATTTCCCATCTTTAATATGTTTTTTTCACTTTTTCAAAGCTAATTTTACAAGTACATATTAGTATCCACTGAAAGACAGTATTCCTATGCTTCCATCTCAAATTCCACTTTTTCAATCTTCCTATCCGCTTCCAGGAATCAGTCACTAGTTTTTTACCCGGTGAACAGTATTTGTCTTTCCAATTCTCTCTGCTATTTCTAAGAATCTATACTGGTCTACTATATAGAACTCGCTCTTCAAATAACCCTCAAAAAATCAGAACAATAGTGGAAGACGTCCATAAAGACGTCCTCTGGTGTCTCCCTCCTTTTTTTAATTATTTATTTTTTTTATTTCCAGGAGCTGTTTTCATATTATCCATACAACAGCTTTGGACTGTAAAGATATTTTGCCATCTCTGCAGTGTCCTGAAAAAAACATTGGCAAAAATGATAAGTTCCACAAACAGGAAATATTTTCAAATGAGGATAAAGATATTTATGTGATTAATAACTTATTAGTAAACTCTAATTTATCACAAATGTTTTCAATAAAATTTTATATAGTGAGCTTTTGGTTATGGTGAACTTTTTTATTGGGTCACCAGAGGCTCACAATAAGGGTGTTTGACTGTATTTTACATCTCTTTTGGGTGAAAAATTTATCTCAATCGAGGAGATTAATTTATACCGACAGTCGCACCCCCTTATTATTTAAATGTACTGCATTACTATTAATATGAATTAACGTTTATGCACTTTTCTGCTTCAATCAAGAAAAAGATTAATTTATACCGAAATAGAATTTGCATTTAAATGCATTACGTAATTTGTTAACACGATTAAACTTTTGAGCACTTTTCTAGAGCATAATTCATTTAAACTGAATTTATAGAAATTAATGACTTTTCATTCGAATAAATAATCCAAAATTCCATTTCTATTGAATTTAGAATGTAATATCCAAACAATGAATTCAAGAACTTATATCTCGCGTAAAACTTTTGTGACTTGAGAAATTATTACTTTATTCTCGAAATAAAAATTACGATCAGGTAGATCCGTAAAAAGGATTTAGCAAATTTCGTAACTGAAGTTTGTGATAGCCATTTCTATTCTCATGGCTGTTTGGAGTAATGTTAAAGAATAGGACGCAAACTCGGTACATTCTTACAGATTTTAAAATACTCAAACATTAATGTCGCATTCGGACTTCAATGTCCTGTAGAGAATAGCCTATTTTTTAAAATGCTAACCATTTGTGATTGAATCCATGTTTTTCTTGCAAAAAATATTTCCACATTTCTTCTCTTAATATTGTAATGTTAAAATGATATTTGACATTGCCTGTTATGAGACTTGATTGAAACATAATGCCGCCATGACCGTAACTATTTACTTGTTACCCTATTTTCTCAACTCTGGCAGTATCTCAAAGCTACGTATGTCCTCCATGTATTGCACAATTCATTTTTTGACTAGTCCTTAGCCTTATCCGTTCAGCAAGTAAATAGTTGGGCAAATCCGTTGGATAACAATTATGGTGGCTATTGTCTTTATCAGGTTTTAATGACAGCTTTCAGTTCTCCATCAGAACAAAAGTGAAGTATCTTTAAGGGGCTGTTTCATCTGTAGAAAGAATGGGAAGTCGCAAGATGAAATGATGCCTCACATCTTTCAACCTTTTCCCCGAGGCAGCCTAGTAGTCAAGATGGTGGAATAGCCGCGGCGTTGTTTTCGTCGAGTCGCGGGTTCCAGAACTGGTGCCAATAATGATCCATGGTGTATCGGGGATGATACACGTTAAATCTGGTCGAGATCCTAAGTACTCCCGTTGGCATGGTGTAAAAGAGTTAGGAGTTTCAAAACGACGAAGAGCGTAGCCATTAGCCTTTATGTTGCTTGTAAGTGCGAAATTAAAAAAAAAAACTATCAAATTAACCTTATTTCCCTATGAGTCGCCATATTTTTCTGTTCTCAGCTTACCAAAGACTTCTGAAAACAAAGAAAAGAAATTCATTAAATAGTGGATATATGTAAAAGTTATGGATATAGAGGCACTACTTTCCTATCAAGTCTCGTGAAATGACCAATGACGTCATTATAAGATGTTTCAAACTTTTAAAGACGTAATATCGTAAATGGGTGTATGTTTTACAATCACGAGGATTTAATTGAATATATTAGGACATTTTTTTTTCCTCTCAGAAAATTTGTTCTTAATTTGAGTTTTGTTCTGGGATGTTAAGAGAAAACTTTAAACACGTAATTAAATCCTCTTAAACATATTTTGAGTAAATTTTTGAAGGTAAATTTTCGATTTCGAAACCTACTACGACCATAGGATGAGTTTTCGAGCTAACAGCTAGGAGAAAAGATTTTGTTGCACTTATCCAGATTCACTCCAAAGGCTCTCTTCTCAACGCAGGTCTGCTACCGATGTTTTACTTGTTAGCTTATCTCACAGTCTTATTCACACACAAAACTATTGACTACTAATCCCATTATTAAATTCTTCGCCGCTTATTTATGCATCACCTCAATTCCATTCATTACACTTCGCCAAATCTGATCCAAACTGCATAAGTCACGTTTCCCTCTCTAGGGGAATTTTATACTTAACAATATCATAAAAGGATTCCAGAGTGTTAATTTAAGTGAAAATCGCGATTGAGCCTACGCCATACAATTATACCTTTAGGTAAAATTGGGAAGAGACAAAAATGGAGATTTTTCTTTTAATCGAGGACTCCGAAGTAAGAAAATTTTTTGCGTTCAGAAGAGTGATGTAATAGAATTAGTTTTTAACGTCGCACTGAGAAGCAACAGAAGGGAAATTGGTGACGGATCAATAATTTTGAACATCTGTCAAGTGACAAGGATCTGAGGTTGCAACCTACCTCTCCAAACTTCCACACCACATCAACAGTAGGACTTGGGACATCGACAAGCCTGTTATATGAAAGGTCTGTAGTTGCATCAGGATTTGAACTCACTACTCGACGAAAACAACGGCGGCCACGAGTCTGTGAACATGACCACTAGGTTATCGCTGCCACCCGTTTTAGAAGAAGCAATTAATGGTAAAGAGAAATAATCATACGTAATCCGGAATCTTTTCATTAGCATAGTTACTTAATCTTCAGAATTTTTAATAATGCTATTTAAATTTTTTAAAGCTTTTCTTAATTTTAAAAGTTTACTGACTTTCATTATTTTCTGATAAGGTATTGAAAGCTATTGAAATATTACTCGTTGATTATGGACCGAGAAAAAAAAACTAATAAGCATTTATATCTCTCATGATACTTAACTTTTCAATCAATTGAGCCATAAATTTCACCCCACACTGTATGTATGGTGAAACTTTAAGATGAATTACCAAAATAACAACAATATTAATTTATACAGAAATCGTTACTCTTTTTCACAATAGCGATGCGCATGTTTACTGTAGAATGAATTTTAAGAAATCAAAATAAGTCAGTGTGTCTGCATTTCGAAAGAGGGAATGTAAATGGTCCGTTTAATTGGCCGGGACATATTCTCCACCCTTCAAACAATCCCTTGAAAACTACACAAAAACCACTAAGCCACAAAAGGAATGTCCCTCTCCCCACCCCTCCCCTGAGACGATCCCAAAGTGCATCGCACAAGTGAGCGGGAGCCTCCCTCGTTAAATGTACCGTGTCCAGAGAGAGAATCTTGATAGCTCATCCCTCAATGGCCCTCTGTCCGGAAAAAGATGGCCGGCGCCATAGTCCCCGCTGACCCTTTCTGCAGTGGCTGTAAGCAGCAGTGGCAACTAATGATCTCTCTTCGGTTATCTCTTTCTCTCTCTCTCTCTTTCTTTGGGAGAAGAGTGTCGCGAGAAGGAGAGAGATAGAGAAATTTAATCTGGAAACTGGAGAGATTGCCGGAAAAAGAAGGATGGTGATGATGGAGGAGTCTCAGAAGAAGATGCGGTTTATGCTGTGCGAGATAGGATGGATTGGCGGCGATGGAACTGTTTTTCTGTTTTTCGAGGAATGAAATGGTCCGCTGGGTTTTGGTTTATCTGGGGATGGGTAATTATTTTGTGGAAAGTAGGATTTGTTTTGGAGGTGACTGAGAAGTGCGAAGAAGTGCTTTGATTCGAAACTTGTACTGAGTGCTACTGCCATGGATTAAGGTTCTCTTTTCCTACTATTAAAGATTAAAAGTTAAATTAAAAAGACTTCTGAAACACGGTTCTCAAGAATATTTCCCTTAAACTAACCTCTTGAGGACTTTCATCTGATATTGAAGAGGTAATTAGATGCGCAAGCATATACCACACTTCAAAATGACTCAGAAGAGTTGTTGCGAATGACCAAGGACCATTTAATATTTTAAAACATTAATATTTGTCATTTAATATAGATAAGAATACCACTCATTAAATAGAACTAAAATCAGAAATGAAGCTAGTATAAATATTTATAAAAACAATCGTTAATAGATAACTGAAGAGATTCTGTTCGTATCAGAAAGTTATCAAGCTAGTATGGTTTAGTTTAGTTTTGTTTTTATTAACATCGCAATAGAAGCAACACGAGGGCTTTGGCGACGGACCTCGTAATTTTGAACCTCGGTCAAGTGACGAGGATGACACCTGAGCTGGCACCCCTTCTCCTAAATACCACACCACTCCAATGGGAGGACTTTGGGCCCTGACATATTTAACGTGCATCAACCCCGGCTACACGGCGGATCTTCGGTGGCCTAGGCTCGAGCCCCCAACTGCACGAAAACCGCCAGCCACGAATCTGAAACCATAACCACTAGGCTACCGCGGCCACTCAAGCTAGTATGGAACACAGTGACAAAGAACGAATGTCGAGTAACGTCGTCGACAACAGTGCAGGCAAAATTCGAACACCCAGAAAACGACCACAAACAATTCTGATTTATTACTTAGTGAGAACGATGTATCTAATGTAGTACGAGATATCTTCTACTCATTCAGGATTAATTTAGCACGTCCCGGCCGTCGATAGATAGAAGGAAATCATGACAGTTTCAGGAGGAAATTCAAACTGGATAGTTGGTGGAAGACAGTGATTGGATCCCCTGGGCAAAAAAAAAAAAAAAAAAAAAAAAAAAAAAAAAAATCTTTTCCCCTTTTGCTATCACAAATGATTTTACTAGATATATTCTGATGCCTGCAAGGGTATCAATATCAACATTTCAAGTGCAAATGCACTATCATTTTCTATATAGAAATATGGAAATAGAAATATATAGAAATAATTTGCTCTAACATGCAGCCTAATGTTAAAAGTGAGAAGGTTACGAGTGGTTTAGGAAGTGCCGCTATGATATTGTTTGTTATGAAAACGTTTTCTTGAAAAATGAGATGTGATTTACATAAATTAGAACAGAAGTAATTACTAGCTTTTAATACTTAAAGGTAAGTACAAATCCAAAGTCACTTACTTTCCTTTCAAGAGTCAGGTTTCTTTATTGATATGTAAGTAATGATTGTAATAAATCCAAGTAAGATCATCACAGTAATTTCCTAAACCTATGTATTGCTGAGAACATCACTAACACAGACATACAGATATTAAACACAGAACTTGCATTTGATATGTGACTGAGTACACGATTACATCATCTCTTGATTGAACATCTGTGATAAGCTCAGGCTATCCTCCAATAGACCATAGTTCAGGATCGAAATATTGAAATTTTGTGAATCAAATTCATGAGATATCATTTATAAGCTGCGAAAAGTTTAATAAGACGATTAGTAGTAGAGGAAGAAATCGGAAGTTTTAATTCAGTGTTTAGTGTGATCCTCGATTAAAAACTAATTAGTCGGATTTAATTTACGTTTAGTACAGACTCGAATCCGGATAACTGGTGGTAAGATAAAGTAATATTTTATAATATAATCTTTTGTAGTGGACGCTTGACAGTCTGCTTTGCAAATGGGAAAACTATTTCAATTTTAGATTATTCTATCAGGAAGAATAAAAGTTACTTAAGAACTTGATTCTGCAATAATTCAAACTTCTTAATCAGTGACTGAACTTCAATAACTTGCGATGGATCAAATACGCGCTAGTAGCGAACTCGAGACGCCACACTATCTCAAATAGAAAAGTATCTCAAAATAATATATTTTGATTTTATTAGCGAATGGACATCATAACAAATGGTTTTACTTGACGTATTTTTTTTTGAATTAATCAGTTTTTTCATGCACGTTTTATACGAGAGTGGTTCAAAAATATTTGTGTATGAAGACATATGGCGTTGCTTAAACGAGTTGGTGTCAGCATTGTATGTTAGTGTTAACATCTGTTAAGTGACACCAAAGCAATTGCGTCGCAGACGCATAAATTTGACTTAACAGCCATTTGTGCTGTCAAATCTATTCCTAAAACCCTTTTTTCCCCTTCCTAATACGGGTACTTTTTGAACCACTCTGGCTTTTATTTTTCTGCTTAACTATAATGCATAAGGTTGGTTAGTTGGTTAGTTTTATTGGTGCAAGAGCCAAATTTAGCCAATCTGCGCTCTTAACTTTCATCAACTTATTAGTAACCAAGTATATCATGAAAATAATTGCAACAAATCTGTACCTATAATCTACACATAAGATGAAGGAAAGAAGAAAAAAAAGTAAGTAAAGGTAAGATAAAAAAAATAAGGAAAATCGCTAAGGCATTCTAATGCCGCCTCACCCCATGTTTACTAAAGGCAATAAATTTTATGGGAGAGAGAGAAAAGATCACTCAGTTACCTCGGCGGCATAAATCTCATACTTATACCTAAGGAAGGTACTTGTAAGTTACTTAGGGTTATGCTATATAAATTTCTACATTGTTAAAGGGAAAAGCTACAAATCTATAGAAGATTTCTAAGTTTTAAATTTGCATTATTATGAGATTATTTTAAATGAATATACTTGTATGTATTATAATCATAGGAACTTATAATAATATTAAAACACTTTTTCTTTTGTCTGAAAACTTTCTCCTTAATAAGAACCATGTTCTTCAAAACCAACCTTGGGTGTGAACTACGTATGGTTTATGCTCAAATGGCCAGTTTCTTAATTTTAATCTCCGCTAAATAATAAGGGAGTGTTTCAAAGAGAGTTTACGAGGAATATCATTTGGATTAACTCATTCGCATGTTGGCTGTGAATATTTGGTCTTGGCGCTAAAATTGTAGAGCAGGAGAAATTCGAGGTAATTCCTTTTGAATGCAACGACACAACATCGCTTTTAAATATTTTTGATGATATATTGATCAATAAAAAATGTTGAATTTAAGAACAATGAGATGAGAAAAACAGATGAGAGACTATTCTCCTCACTTAGTTTTGATACCAGTAAGTAGCTAACAGATTCACATAAACAGCAAGAACTAAGTAGTTTGAACTAATTTGTTAAAAATTCTCTGATTGAGAGCTACAAGAACAGTAAGCTCATGTTTGAAAGACAAGCTGACTCAAACAAAAATATACAATAATAAATATAAATATCAGATCAAAATACTTGGAAGGTTGAAAAGTATTGCCTCCCTGACTTTAATTTTTTTATTGGTTGCCCTAATTTCTAAATTCTTATTGCAAGTGAAAGCCACATTTATCCCCAATGTAATGTATTATTCACTTTTTAGCATAGTCTCTTTCCCATAGCCACCTACGAACCTAGTAGATAGGGACCAGATTCTAGTCTAGAGAGAGTGTAACATCAGCTGTGCGGTGTCTCCGAAAAAGCGACTCAGTACTATTTCCAACAGTGGCAGAATTTTTGGGAGCAGCAAACTGTCCAAAGAAACTACTTTGTGATTGCTTATTAACGTCGTACTTTAAAGCAATGCGAAAGCTACTGGAAATGGACCTCGTAATTTTGATTCTCGGTCAATAGACAAGGATGATACCTGAGCTGATAATTCCCTCTCCAAGCCAAAGGGAGGATTTGAGACCTCGACAGATTTAACGTGAATCAGCCCCGCTAGACGGCTGCACCTAAGTGGCATCAGGACTCGAACCCATGACTCAACGAAAACCGCCGACCGTAGGACGGTGACTATGACTACTAGAACATCGTCGTCTCTGGAATAATTTGAAGGAAATTAAGATTGTTGTATCTGAATATGAGCATATTTTTTACAAATAAAGATTGGATATCCCTTGAGCACAATATAATTCCCGATTTATGGATCAGCTCTGTAATAATTTTGAGAGTTATGCAGTTTTGGAAGAGTTCAAAGAGGTGTAAGAATACTGTCATAATAATTCGAAGAACTTGTTTAAAATCCCATCAACCATGAAAGTTGGCGCAATTCTAATCTTTAATTCATCATCGATCATCATGTTACATTAATCCAATCACTGCTTGGTGACATGTTTCTGGCTTGAAGAAAATGATCGACGTGATAAAATATAGGTACCAAGTTCGATAAAAGTGGAAATATATTTTTCAATCAGCTGATTGGTTATTAAATGTTGAAATTAGATGCAACACAAGAACTATAGATGACAGACCTCGTTATTTTGAACCTCTTTCAAGTGACGAAGACGATAACTAAGCTAGCAACTCCCTTCTTCTTCCAAGCTTCTACACCATGCCATAACGCTAGCTCTTTGCTATTAAGGTTCTGAGCCATGGAGACACAATAAATGATCAATCAAAAAATAGTCAGTGCTATTAATCAAACTAAGTTTATTCTAATCTTTAAAATGTTCAAAACACGATTCGTATTACGAATGTGGAACGTTTACTACATCTCGTCTTCAAACAAGGATTATAAAATGAAAATTATGCTCTTTTTAATAACAGCAAAAGTGAATGAGAAACAGAAATAAACGCTTATGAACTGGATCCGACTTCAGAATTCATTCTGATACGATCTATTTCACCTTCTGGCATCAATATCTATAGCGCCTGTTACTCTCATGTAGCTCATGCTACTTTCTCTATTCCTTCTTAAGCTCTAATACTGTGATCTCTCTCCTGACTGTGTTCTATTCACTGTACTTATATATTAAAGCTGATTTACGTAAGTCCCGATTCTTTTATAAGGCGAAGTTCTCCATTCAAATGATGTAATAAAATGGCCCTCAAGGTTTGTTGAAGGGACAAGTGCATGCGAACCCAGCCCCCTTCAACACACAACCACGAATTTCCGTACCTAATGTTAATCCTATGGAGTTACCTAACTTAAGTCTCATATCTAAAATACTTATCTTAACTGCAGGAAATAAAGTGCATTTTAAAGAGCATTAAAAAAGGAAGGCTTCTGTGGAATTGCTTTTTTTGTCTGAATTTCGTAAGCACTTCTAAATTTTTATTAAATATATGAAAACTCGCATCCGGTGCACTAAGTTGGTCATAAAAGTACTTGACAAAAAATAATTCCATAGAATCCTTCCCTTTTTTACGCTCGTTCAAATGCATATTTTAAATTTTCTTAAAATTTATTTCGCTACTAGAAATTTGTTGAGTCAGCAAATTAAACAAGGAAAGAGGGGTAAGAAAAATCAAAAGTGCTACCGCAGTGCGCAAGGACACATGGTAAAGCCCCGTTGAAAAAAGGAGATTTACAATCAGTTGAAAGAACTCGGGAGGTTTCTCGGAATCCCGAGGGCTTCTCTTTTAAAGCCTTTTTTATAGTTGTGTAATATTAGTTGAAAGGGTCTAGTTTGCTGTACAGATATATATGTGGTATTTCATGGTGTTTAAAAAGTATTCAAGTATGATTTCTAATTAAAAAAAAATCCTTTTGTGATTTTTGTGCTATTTTTAATGAGTATTTAAAAATACAAATTACTTTCTATTAATTATTAAAAGGAGCAATAGATCTATTAGATACGTCGAGAACTTATCAGTGGAGATAATGTATATTTGTTACAACATTCTTTGTTTATACTTCCAGAATTGAAATTCGTGTGTTTTCTCCCAGTATTTAATTAGTTATTTGTACACTAGAACATTTGTTATTATTAAACTTATGTTGCAGAAATTTATTACAGTTATTAAATAAAATGAATAGCCGTCAAAGAAGTAAGACAAGATTATATCTTTCAACATACCGAAGGAAGAAAAATGGACAGAATTTCTCGGAATGGAACGAAGGAATAATTAAGCTGTGGAAGAATAATTTTTAAAAAAGCTTTATTCCCACTTCCAGTCTTCTGCAATGGATTACGGAATAAATCATGAAGGGGAGGCTGTGAAGGCCTTAAAAAATTCTGGAGTTCCTTAGCAGTCACTCTAGTTGGTTTAGTTGACGATGATGGAATTGCAATTAAATACCCGGCCTCTTTCCAAAGCATAACTCGCGAAGATCAAACCATTTCAAAAAAAAATTCTCTTCTGAAAATTCGATATATTTGGAAAGTTGATTATAAATAAAAATCACGTATATTTTTATTAAATTCAGGGTCAATTGCAAATTGTAGAAAAGAAATATTGTCTTATTGTAATAAGGACAAAAAAAAGTCCATAAAATAGAAAAAAAAATGCTTAAGGAAAATGATTTTTGGGATAATATGACAAAAATTAGAATTCCATTATTTTAATTGTCTTTTTAATTTTCTTTATTTTAATTGTCTGTTGATCAACGATATCCCAGGTCGACAGCCAAGTGTAACCCAGCTTCGATAATGGAAGCTCGGGAAAAAACGAAAAATTATATAAATGTAAAATGTTAGTCATTTTGTATGACTGAAATTATAATACTAATACTAATATAATAATTATAACATAAATATTGTTAAGTTTTTCTTGATATTCAATTGATCTGTATAAAGTTATACTGTGATATAATGCAGTAAATAGAAAGCAAAAACGGGGATTTTGAAGGAATTATAAATTTTTATTACTTTTTTTTAATTAACATTTATATGTGTTGGTATTTTATAATCATATAGCTATACAAAATGTTATTTAAGTGTGTTTGTTTTGCATATGTATTTATATTATTTTCTTGCCACGGTAGCCTAATGGATAAGGCAGCGGACTCATGCCCGGCGGTTATTGTCGAGTCGTAGGTTCGAGTCTTCATACCACTAAAGACCCACCGTGTAGCCATGACTGATGCATCAAATCTGTTGGGGTCCATATACCTCCCGTTGGAGTGGTGTAGAAGTTAAGAGAGTGGATTGCCTGCTCAGGTGTCATCCTCATCATTTGACCGAGGCTCAAAATTACGAGGTCCGTCGCCAACAGCCCGTGTTGCTCCTAGTGCGAAGTCAATAAAATCTAACTAACATTATATTATTATCGTACATCACTGTTTATATTCATTTAAAATCCAAAAGTAACAATTTTATTTTGAGTAACACAACTGTATATACTTGTTCAAGAGATTACCCACAAAACATTTTAACTACGTTAAGACTATATTTTGAACTACATTGAGACATTTTAACTATATTTCACTTGAGAAATAGAATTGACATACATAATTTTTAAATATATTACTATTTTCGTATATTAGTGTATGCAATATATTTCATACATTAAATGTATTGCCATTTTATTACATTAGCAAAACATGCGTGTTGTATAACTTTCGAAGAAAGAGGAGAGAGAAAGAGAAATGTCCTTTTTTTAAATTATGTATTATAATTAAAGGGAAATTGTTCACATTTTTATGATAAAATAGAATGCACATCTACATATGTTATTCGCGTGATCATTTATTACTATTTTTTCAAAACTCCACTTGCAGGAATCAGATTGAAATAAATCGAAATTTTATGATTACATGAGGAATATAGAGAAAAATAATTATTGCGTGCAAATTTTTTTCTAGTTTTTAGATCTGTGCGCAATTTAACATGGATAATACATTTTTCAAGAACAAAAACATTATCTTATTGCATTGAAATAGTGTCTGGAGCAACCGAATGATTATGTTCACTATTTCTTGGCTAGCGATGTTTCAGTAGAGCCGAGTGTTCGAGTCCTATTTTCCCACAACCACCACCTTTTTTCAAAGTTAAAATTAATTAATAGCTCTCATGTTTCTTCCAAATGCGATGCTAATAAATATTCTATACTTATAAATTTTTGTTTTCAGAATTCGACCTCAAATTAGTTTTTTCCCCTCCCTTTATTCTAATAACTAATGAAGACTGAAAATTATTAAATGGATATTATATTAATAAAGCTTTACTAATAAATATATTGATTTTTTTGCCCCTCTAAAATAAAAAAAGGATGTTTCATGACGATAGGAAAACGAGATTTCACCAAAAAATATATATGAAAGAAAAATTGTATTTTTATTAATATGATATAGATGCTTATTGATATTTTATTTTTTTCATCACTTCTTTTCCAATTATTGATTGTTTCAGTCTCGATGCCAAAACATAAATAAATAATTTAGATTCTTTAGAAATAATTCTTGGTCATAACAAGTACTTGTTTTTATTGAATGATTGTGATGAATTTCATATCTAATTTGGTGAGTAATTTCATATCTAAATGTTATTTCTTTCTTGTAATTAAAAATAGTATCCGGGGTGTAAATTTTTATCCCCAATTTAATTATTTCTTTTACATAATTAGTCAAGAATAATCGACGAATTTTTATTACGATTGGATTGTATAACTCTTTTTGAGATAATTTATAAAATGTATTTATAATTCAAGGTTGATTTCATTACTTTTTGAGTGTAGTTGTAAGATAAGATTATATGAATTATCTTAGAATATTGCTTTCACATAAAGTTCTTAAATTTAGTTACCATATTTAGTGTCTAATTTTTTTTCTATTAAATAGCACTATATTTTAAGAAAAATATGATTTATTCAAGCTTATATCTTGTTATTTATTTGCTTACATTAATGTCGCACTAGAGTAACATAATGAACTTTTTAGTCACTGACTTCAGAAAAATTAACCAAGGTGTGATAAAGGGAACGACACCTGAAACTAGTGACAGAAAGGAACGAAACTGTACTAATGACAACGGACCTCATCTTTTTGACCCTTGGTCAAATGACCTGAGTCGACACTTCCCTCTTCAAACTATCACATTACACCGACGAGAGGACTTGAGACCTCAACCAGATTTAATGTACATCAGCCCTTCTACACGGCTCGTCTTTAATGGCGTCAAGGCTTGTGACCACGACTCAACGAAAACAACAGCGAGCCACGAGTATGACCACTAGGCTACCGTGGACATGGTCTTTAGTAGATTCTGGTGATCGAACTCACGGTTGGACAGAACGAATTCTGCCCAGAAGTTTTCCAACATAATACGGATTTAGAAAAGTGAAATCGGTTGTTTCTAGAGTATCAATTACAGTAACTATTAAGTATGTCATCAACTACCTCTAATGGAATAATATCTCACTCTTTCGATGGAAAGAGTATTAATTTTAAATTAACCGACCAAAATACTTGGATCGAAGTGAAGAAAACTGCAAGTGAAAACACCTAATTAAATAAAAATAAGTATCTGGAATTAAGTATCTGGAATAAGTATTTCTGTCTTCTCAGAAATTCCTTTTTCCTTTTGGAGGAAAAAAATCTTTAGTTAAATACGCAACTGTCGACATTATTCTAGCGTGTATTATAATCACTCAAAGGGGTTTCGCTATCCGTGTTGTATGTGGTTTGATATGCGAGTCAAACAATACACTTAATTTAAGTGGGCTACTACACATTTAAATTGGTGTAAAATATATTGAGGTAAGATTAATTTACAGAGTTATATTACGATACATTTGTTTTACATACAAAATACATTTTTGCTTCACATTTTGTTTTACATTCTAATGT